>CM023453.1:145391275-145461275 GCA_013339765.2 Haemaphysalis longicornis
CATAATTATTACAGGTTATAAAATACATTCCTATTTGTCTCCAGGTAGTGTGCTCAATCCAGCCGAACGCTTTACGCGGTGGATGATATTTAATTGTCTCTTGGTGGTAGTGCAAAACCGTGTAATGATAGAGTTTAATGCGTTTCCTGGTCGACCTGAGGAAAAAGTAACCCACTACAGGATTGACCGAACCACAGGAATAGTTGTGGGTGGCCTCCTTCCCTGAATGGAAGAAATGCGGGGAAGCCTCAAAGACATGGATATGGGGGATTTTTTTTATTTTGACATAACGCGCAGTGCGCAGGAGTGAGTTTGCTTATTGGCAAATTTTTAAATTGCAGATTTCGAATCACTATGTATGCACTGGGCAGTTGAAAAGGTTATTGCAATAGTCACTCTTACTCTTCGAAAGAATTGCCGGCTTGGATGGAAGCTGCTCGTGTTGTTGTAAGCCATGATGTTCGAAAACAAAAAAACGCGATTTGTTCCAGAAAAAAAACAATAAAACAAACAAAAAAAGATTTCCAGCTAAATCCATGCGGCAGGCAAAGTATTGGGCTGGATATTTAGTTGAAATTCAAAGTTAGCTACGATGATTACATGATTCAATGGACAAGCTGACAATATATTCGAGTGGAACAAACAAAACTAAAGAGAGAATGAAATGCAGTTTAGCTGAAGTTAACAGAAAGAGCAGGGCACGTAATGCCTAAACCGTTATCGAGTGTATCAGGATGCAAACAGGCGAGGAAAGCAAGGCAGGCAGAAAACTCGTTGAAATATTCATAGAAGGAAGACCAAGCCACGATAAAAATTTGAGCAACTCTGGATAAAAAGGTTTTAGGTGTGTTTCAGAACCCTTCTACTGCGAGGAGCACATTTAGGCTGACGATAATGATGGCTATGCGAGTACTTGTGGGCTAGAATCAAGGAAGCCCCACCACATAGCCCGACCGCACCGCTGCGCAAACTTAATGTTCATTGTTATCAAGTGAAAACTTTGAAAACATGTTTTCGGAGTAGGTTTACCCGATAGCCGAACGCGACAGGCCCCTACGTCATGCTTTTATCAGCAGGAAATATTGCAGTAAACGAACATGAAATAGATTTTTTCAACTTATATTTCAGACTACAATGTGCTGTTCGGCGTGAATGATTCTTTTTATAATGTAGTAGGAGTAAATAACCCCCAAATAATTTTCAATGCCGTAATGAAGACACGACAGTGCGTCGCAGCCACAAGAAGAATTACAAGACTCGCGTTGTGCATGGTCTATTGCTCTCCAGCCAATTATCTTCGTTTTGCTTTAAACATGGACAGTCGGTTTGCTTGTGGAAAATTCGAACTGGTTAAATGATAGGCTCTGCCGTTAAATAGAATTTGACCTTGTGCGTGTGTCGTCATTTTCGACATCGTCCATTAAAATATAGGATGAATCGACAGAATTTCCGTTTTCAATGGATTTTTATAGCTAAAGATATGCCAATAGTTGCGTGGAAAATTCTGAATATGGCCTCTTCGCGCCCCTCTTTACGTTGTCAGGCAAAATTCAATATGTTTATAACTGGTTTCGGGGTGATTCAGGAGGGAAGCAGTTTCCCTTCTATTTCACTCACCCTTAAGTGCCGTTGTCATTTGGTTTGTAGTTTTGTTCCTTCAGGTGTGGGAGCAACATTCGGTTCCTGGGCAGCTCAAGTATTTCTGCGTTCACGTAGCACCAACTACAGGTTCCTCTTAAAAACTGCCGCTATTTTCTGGAGAACGCGCTGGAGGGAGCCTCTGTTCCCCCTCTGAGGAATAGTTGTTCAAATGCAGGTAGTGACGTTAGCGGGTCGGATTTAGCTTTAGTAAGCCTAAACCTTTTTGCAAATCATATGAATTTTTTATTGCAAAATTGGGGTATTTGACAATACAGGTGTGAAGTTTGCTGACGCCAGAGACTTACATTTCGGGACATTCGTTCCGTCAAACCAAGAAGCGCTGGATTTTTCGGGTTGGCTCACCTCCAGACTTATGCAGCTGTTCTCAGGAAGCAACGCTCACTGTTGTTTCTTGCGCCCGTTCACTCTGGTTTCAGGCAACTAGTATCTGCAGGCCGTATCGACACTATCAGCACGCAGCATGTTTACGCTCGATACAAGCGTCCTCCCAGCCCACTGTTCATTTGCTTTTATGTATGGTGTAAATACAAAGCACACGTGACTCGGTTGCCAAGCTGTACTCTGGTGTTAAGAGCGCCAGACCCGTCAAATCGCTGCGTACTGCGGCGTGTGGCGACCAGAGCGTCACCAGCAGAAACACTCTTTGCGAAGCGATGACCGCCCCTCCCTCGCAGGGGAAACGATTCGCGTCACCGCTCGTGCCCTGAGCATATTTAACCCATAGGTTTATCTGAAGGAAATATAAAAAAAAAGATATTTTAGGAGCTCAAATAAAGCACAATACTCTCTTTCTTGCGTCATTTCACCCTTTCAAAAATGATTTAGCCGCTGACAGGATATAATGGTTCCAAATATATTGTCACGAAGTTAAAGACGGGGCACTTGTTTTCAAGGAAAACAAGTTTATTGGAGCGAACTTCAGCGAAAGTCCGTCGCCTTGCATAGTAAGGTTTCAAGCGAACCAAGTGGACGACTTCGGGCCCCGTGCGTCGTGGTGATGTTCCGGAATCACCATCGGGGATCGCCTCGTAGGTAAGTTGGCCGACACGTCATAGAATCTGGTAGGGTCTGAAATACCGTCGCAGAAGCTTCTCACTGAGTCCGCGTCGTCGGATGGGAGTCCAAACCCGCACATGATTCCCCACGTAGTACTCGGCGTCTCGGCGTTTGAGGTTGTAGAGCCCGGCATCCACCAGTTGCTGGTTCGTTGTACGAACTCGGGTGAGCTGGCGGGCCTCCTCCGCACGCTGAAGGTATCTTTGGATGTCGGGGTTCAGGTCGTCGTATTTTACATGTGGAAGCATGGCGTCAAGGATCGTAGACGGGGGTCTTCCATAGACAAGCTCGAACGGCGTCAATTGCATAGTTTCTTGGATAGCCGTGTTTTACGCAAACGTGACATACGGGAGCACTTCGTCCCAAGTCTTATGTTCAACGTCGACGTACATACATTGACAGCAAATCCGCGAGTATCTTGTTCAGTCGTTTTGTTAGTACGTTCGTTTCGGGGTGATACGCCGTCGTTCTTCGGTGATCCGTGTTGCTGTAGCGTAATATTCCTTGCATCAGCTCCGCAGTAAAGGCCGTACACCGGACCGTGATGAGTACGTGAGGGGCGCCATGTCGCAGCACAACTTGGCTTATGAAGAACTTTGCGACTTCTTGTGGAGTCCCCCTCGGAAGATCGGTAGTTTCTAAGTAGCGCGTCATGTGATCTGTCGCTACGACAAGCCACTTGTTCTCGAGTCGGGATGTAGAGAATGGGCCCAGAAGGTCCACCCGAATCTGTTGGAAGGGCCTCGACGGGACTGCGACAGGCTGCAGAAGTCTGGTGGGTCTCGTCGGTGGCGTTTTTTGTCGCTTGCAGTCACGGCAGCTCCGGACGTAGTGGGTGACGTCGTATGTAAGGCGGGGCCAGTACTACTTCGCCTTGATCCCGAAGTAGTACTGGGAACTAGTACTGGGAACAAGGCGATGTCCTGAATACGGCTCGTCTTCTGAATACGGCTTCCTGAAAGCGATGTCCTGAATACGGCTTCCTCAAGAGAACGGAGTTTTTCAGGCTGAATGCTGGTAGGTTGCGTTTGAAGGTCCTAGGCACGGCGACGTTGCATCCTTCGAGGTAGTCGATTATGACGCGCAAGTCGGGGTCGGCACGCTGCTGTGCGGCTAGGTCGCTCTCCGTCACGACTCCTAAGAATCCGTTGTCTTCATCGAATTCTTGTAGTGGTGGGTCTAAGGGGGCGCGGGACAGGCAGTCGGTGTCGGAGTGTTTCCTGGGGGATTTGTAGACGATTGTAACATCGAATTCCTGCAGGCGCAAGCTCCATCGCCCAAAGCGGCCAGAGGAGTCCTTCAAATTGGCGAGCCAACATAGGACATGGTTGTCTGTCACAACCTTGAACGGTCTACCATACAAGTATGGGCGAAATTTTGAAATCGCCCTTATAATAGCAAGGCGCTCTTCAAACGCTGAGTAGTTTTTCTCCTGCTTCGACAGACCACGGCTGGCAAAGGCGATTACTTCTTTGTAACCGCTTTGTTTTTGGACGAGGATGGCACCAAAGCTTATATCACTGGCGTCCGTGTGTATTTCCGTTTTGGCATGTTCGTCGAAATGAGCGAGCACGGGTGGGCTTTGCAGGGGTTTTTGTAGCTCGGAGAATGCTTTTTCTTGGTCGTAGCTACATTTCGTCAAGCATGTGAGTGGCTCTGCAATGCGTGCTAAGTTTGCGACGAAGCACCGGTAGAATGCGCACAGTCCGAGAAATCTTCGCACGCCCATTTTGTCTTTCGGCCCTGGGAAGTTCGCAATGGCTGAAGTTTTTGCCGGGTCAGGTAGTACACCCGCGTCGTTGACGACGTAGCCCAAAAACGTGCGGTCCTCGTACGCGAAAGGGCACTTTTCAGGCTTCAGCGTTACACCGATGTACGAATGTCCACGAGTACAGACTCTAACCTTGCAAGGTGTTTATCCAAAGTTCGGGTGAATAATACATCGTCGAAGAGGCCTAGGAGGCAGGTGTTCCACTTCAGGCCAGCTAGAGCAGTGTCCATGGCATTTTGAAACGTTGCTGGCGCCGTGCACAGCCCAAACGGCATCACCTTGAACTCGTATAGGCCGTCCGGGGTTATGAATGCAGTCTTCTCTCGGTCTTTCTCGTCCACTTTAATTTGCCGGTAGCCGGTCTTCAGATCCATCGAGGAGAAGTATTTCGCATGGCAGAGGTGGTCGAGGGCGTCGTTGATTCCTGGCAGGGGGTACACGTGCTTTTTAGTGGTTTTGTTCAGTCGCTGGTAGACAACGCAAAACCTTAATGTACCGTCTTTTTTCTTCACCAGTACGACCGGCACAGCCCAGGGGCTTTTCGATGGCTGTATAATGTCGTCGCTGAGCATGTCGTCGACTTAAGTCTGGATGGCTTCCCGCTCGTGGGACGAGACGCGATACGGTGACTGGCGGGTAGGTTGGGCTCCGTCTTCGGTAATTATTCGGTGCTTCGCTAGAGGTGCCTGACGTAGTTTTGAGTTCGACGAAAAACACCCCTGTAGCGACGCAGCAAAGCCAATAATTTGTCCCGTTCTGCTTGCGGTGACGCCGGATTCACGTCGAAGGGATTCGGAAGCTTGCAGGTATCTTGGGTGCGCGTTACAATGTAGCAACTGCGATCACACCGCTTGCTTCTCGCGTTTATTCGAGGAACGCAATTTCAGCGCCCTTGTTTAACTGCTGGTATTCGTTGGTGAGATTAGTGACCAAAACGTGGGATTGCAGTTGCATATAGCGCGCAATGCCTCTTGCGACCGAGTCACCGTGGCCGAGAAGCAACCTTTGATCACTTTCTACGACAGCTTCGACGTAAAAAACCGCATTTTTACAGTAGACGCTGATCATCAAGCTTACGCGGGTTGGCAGGTTGACATGATCGTCGGCGATGCTTACAGCAGCACGGTGTTCGGGGTTCGGTTCCGGCGTCTTGCAGTGAACGGAGGAAAATGTTATACACTTGGCCTGTAGATCAATTATTGCACCATTGTCCGTCAAAAAGTCCATTCCGAGAATTACGTCACGGGAGCAGTTAGGCAAAATGACAAACGCCTCAGGGTACGTTGTACCGTCTATGGTGACGCACGATGTGCACCTTCCACTTCGCGTCACGAGGTGTCCTCCTGCTATGCGTATGTGCGGACCGTTCCATCTGGTCATAAAGTTCTTCAGCTTAGACGCAAATGGTCCGCTCATTATTAAGTATTCGGCTCCCTTGTCTATGAGGGTGACTACATCAAAGCCGTCGATGGACAGCTGAACGTCGGACGTTGCCTTCCTAGTGTTCCTGGTGCGTCATGGCGTCGTATCTCTGCTTGTACGTGTTAACGATCGAGCACTATGCGTCGTTGTCTTCGTCGTATTCTCAGCGGCAGGTTCGGTCATGTTGGGTACGCGTCGCGCCGTTTTGATGTCGTCGTGTTCGGGAGTCACGTCAGGGTTAGATCGGGTCGTCGGGCTGAGGGCACGTCGTGAATCATGGCCATCAACGAGTCGCTGCGTCGTTGGAGGGTTTTCATTTTTCCGCGGTTTTGAAACTTTACCTCTAGAAGCTGCTGCTTTTAGTTTCCCCCGCGTGGCTGGGGGACCTTCATGTGAGAAGTCAGCAGTTGCTACGGTGGTTTGGCGACTGGTACGGGTAGAGCGACGGTGAACAGTGGAAGCGGGGTGGTCCTCGGTTTGTGTTGGAGAGCTATTCTTGGATCTGAGTAGGGCACTGGCCGGGTCGGGGGCGTGGGGCGTCGGCGGAGAACCCTCGCAAACTGAGCAGACTGAGCACAACGTACGATTATCGTGGGTTCGCCATACGTCCGTCTTCCTCGGCGTGTGGTTTTGGGCTGCAGGGGTTCGTGTGGGCGACAATGGACGGCGGTATGGCGGGGCTTCCTGACTACGGGTTGGAGCAGGTCGGGGTTGACGAACTCCCGCATAGTAGGTCATCGCTTGTGGTTCGCGGGGTGCTTCCGACGGCGTAGAACTCCCCAGTGCGTGTTGCACTTCTTCTCGGATCCCGTCGGTCAGGCAGGCTACTTGGGTTTGCGCCGTGGTTGCGGAAAGATTCCTTAGTTCTTTGGGAACGGTGGCGCAGATCGTTTCCCGGAAGTCTTCTCTAGCGAATCCAGGGACGTTGACAGGGTTCACAAAAAACGCGTTGAGTGGTCAATCGTACTGCCTCGAACGCATGTCCAGGGTCCTCTCGATGATTGAAGCCTCGATCACGAACTCAGCGACGGTTTTGGGGGCTTGCGATTGAGTCCAGCGAAAAGCTCTTGTTTAACTCTCCGAATCAGACATCGCACCTTCTGCCATTTCGGGGTCAGTTCGTCGGAGCAGCATCTTCATCTCCGCAGCGAACATTACAACTCCTTCGTTGGGGTGTTGGATTTACGTCTGCAACAGCAGCTCAAATAGTTCTTTCCGCACGACAGTTGGGAATGTTTTCAAAAATTATGCTTTGAACATGCTCGATGATGTTAGCGAACTGTCGTGATTTTCAAACCAGACTTGAGCCGAGCCTCCGAGGTAGAAAAATACTTGCCTTAAGGTTTCTTCATCATCGAATCGGTTGAAACTTCGGACGCGCTCCAGCTTCTCTAGCCACTCTTCCGGGTCTTCACCAGGGGATCCTCGGAATGATGAGGGCTCCCGAGGTTGCTGCAGAACCATGAGATGATTGGCTTCGTTGGCCATGGTGTTGGTTGTGACGTCTTCTTTCTTCACTTTCTCCGGTAGTAGACGAAGCTAGGGTGGGAGGCCTTGCTGTCTGCGGCTGGTACGAGTGGGGCTTGCTTGGCGACTTGCGGGGGGTTTTGGGTGCATGTACCCAGCACCTTTACCAGATGGCACGAAGTCAAAGACGACACAGTTGTCTTCAAGGAAAACAAGTTTATTCGAGCGAACTTGTGCTCCCCTAACAACTCAAAAATACACAGGCGGCGAAGCAGAAGTCAACAAAGTGACGTGCTCAAGCGAGCTTTGGCGAGTCAAATGCCGCCGCGTATGCTCTGCGGGAATTTATCTTTGGGCGCGAGTATTTCTTCAACCGTCGATTTCATCCAGGACACTGTAGATCAAAGAAAATTATTCCAGGCTGTTGAAGTTAGTTCGAAACGCTCTTCGTATCAAAGGAGATAACACGTGCGGTATCAAAAAAACGGAACACGGGCTTCACTTTGCACACCGATAACACAGATAACATAGCCGGGCGCAGCCGGTCGGCAAAGTCAAAACGTAGCCAAACCCAATGCATGGTTCGCGGCAATATTTCAAAGAATCCGTTCAACTTTCGAATAGCCACAACAAGGCTGTCTTTCTGAAGCTGCATAAAGCAGGCACGCACTTCGCTCGCCGTTTTACGCTTCCGTTGTCAATGTTGTTGAAATGTGTGCCACCTTTCTGCCTTTTCGGAAGCACCTTCGCCCTGCAGTCGCTCATGTTCAACTTATGAAAACGGACTGCACTGTTGCGCGCTTGCCTCGCACAGGGCAGCCATCTTAAAATTGAGCGAGGTAGCGTGAGCTACCGCGACGCGCCGCTGTGCCGGCACGGCGAGCGAAGCGGGGCCCCGCTGGTGTGACGCCGCTTGCCCACCAGCACGCCACGCATGCGGAACGGCTGTCCCGCTTGGTATCGACCAGAGCGGACCGTGAAGAACGGTCTGCTAAAACTCTCTTATGTCATTCACAGCATGTTTAGAAAAGATATTCAGAACATTGGGTTGGAAAATAGGGGGGGGGGGCGGGGGCAGAAGGGTTAAGGAGGATACCTCAGTAACCTCAGTTTTACTGATGACATTCCGTTGCTAAGTAACTCGGGGGACGAATTGCAAAGCGTGATTACCGCTCTGGACAAGCAGAGAGTAGGATTGTGGGCCTGGAAATTAATATGCAGAAAACTAAAGCAATGCTGAATAGCTTCGGGAGAGCACAGAGGTTTGAGTTAAATGGCGAGGCCGTAGAAGTGGTAAGCGAATATATCGACTCAGGCCAAGTAGTCACCCTGTGTCTCAACCATGAGGCAGAAATAAATAGAAGCTTAAGGATGTGTTAAAGTGCATTTGGCGGGCATACTCAGATTATGAATGGCAGCCTACTATTGTCACTGAAGAGGAACAGGGGCATCTTACTGGTACTTACTCACGGGGAAGAAACTTGGAGGCTCACTGAAAGGGTTCAACTTACATTGAGGATGACTCAGCGAGAAATGGCCCGGGAGCTAATAGGTGTAAAGCTAAGATAAAAGAGGAGAGCGGAGCGTGTCAGGAAAAAACTTACGCCCACCTCCCCTCGCGGGAACCCTGGTGTGATGCGACGCTGAGGGGTGTTCAAGCGCAAGCGCAGAGCAACCGTCGACCGAAAGGCCGCCGGAGAGCGGCACACCGGTTATATGCGCAGCGCGCCCGAAGGAGAAGAGACCGCGGAGAGAGAGAGTACTGCACATGCGCAGCACCGCGCGCAGCGCCGCCCACCGGCGGAGTGATGGCACGCTGGGCCGCACACGCTCTCACCTGGGCACGCGCCGGTGCCAGTGCGTCTTCCGCGGCTATGACGCAACACAACCCAACACAATCCACTTTAATCCAATCTAATCCAAGCCAAGTCAAGCCCAGCCAGGCCAATCCAATCGAATCCAATCCAATGCCTCTCGCGAGAGAGTGTTCGCTATCGGAGAGGAGAGGGGAGAGTGGCTACGGACAACAACGGGCGCACGCAGGAAGGACAGCGCCGCCCACAAGAGATGCTCTGAGCGTCGCATCTAATAAGTAGTGTAGAGGATATATCAGTAGAAAGTAAGAAAAAAAATAGGCGTGGGCAGGACATGTAATGGGGCGGCAAGATTACAGTTGCTCCTTAAGGGCAATATAGTGGATCCCTTGAGAAGGCAAGCGTGGCAGAGGGCGGAAGAAAGTTAGGTGGGCAGATCTGATCAAGAAGTTTGCGAGGATAAATTGGTCGCAGTTAGCATCATCATCATCATCATCACCAGCCTATCTACGCCCACTGCAGGGCAAAGGCCTCTCCCATTATTCTCAAATTACCTCGGTCCTGTGCCAACTGTGACCAATTTGTCCCCGCAAACTTCTTGATCTCATCTGCCCATCTAACTTTCTGCCGCCCCCTGCAACGCTTGCCTTCTCTAGGGATCCACTCTGTTACCCTTAATGACCAGCGGTTATCTTGCCTTCGCATTACATGCCTTGCCCACGTCCATTTCTTCTTCCTAATTTCTACTAATATGTCTTTAACACCAGTTTGCTCCCTGACCCACTCCGCTCTCTTCTTGTCCCTTAATGTTACACCTATCATTTTCCGCTCCATTGCCCGCTGAGTCGTTCTCAATTTAAGTTGAACCCTCTTAGTGAGCCTCCAAGTTTCTGCCCCGTAGGTGAGTACCGGTAAGATGCAGCTGTCATACACTTTCTTCTTCAGCGACAATGGTAGGCTGCTATTCATTATCTGAGAATGTCTGCCATATGCACCCCACCCCATTCTGATCCTTATAATTATCTCTGCCTCATGGTTGGGATCAGGGGTCACAACTTGGCCTAAGTATATATATTCGCTTACCACTTCCACTGCCTCGCCATCTATCTCAAACTGCTGTGCTGTCCCGAGGTTATTGATCATTACTTTAGTTTTCTGCATATTAATTTTCAGGCCCACGGTTCTACTCTGTTCGCCCAGTGCGGAAAGCATGCTTTGCAATTCGTCCCCCGAGTTACTTAGCAAGGCAACGTCATTAGCAAATCTGAGGTTACTGAGGTATTCTCCATTAACCCTTACTCCCACCTGTTCCCAATCCAACGTTCTGAATACTTTTTGTAAGCATGCTGTGAATAACATTGGAGAGATTGTGTCTCCTTGTCTGACACCCTTCCTTATAGGTATTTTACTGCTCTCCCTATGGAGGATGATGGTAGCTGTAGACCCATTGTAGATATTCTCTAGTATTCTTACCTAATGCTCATCTCCCCCCTGGTTCCGTAATGCCTGAATGACGGCTAGGGTTTCGACCGAGTCAAATGCTTTCTCATAATCTATGAAGGCTATATATAGGGGTTCAGTATACTCAGCGCACTTCTCTATCACCTGATTGATCGCGTGAATATGGTCCATTGTTGAATAACCTTTACGGAACCCTGCTTCCTTCTTTAGGTTGACTGAAATCTAAGGTTGCAGAGATTCGGTTAGCGATTACCTTGGTAAATGCTTTGTAGACGACTGACAGTAAGCTGATCGGCCTGTAATTTTTCAGTCCTTCATGTCGCCTTTCTTATGGATTAGGATGATGTTCGCGTTCTTCCAAGATTCCGGTACCATTGCGGTCATTAGGCATTGCGTATACAGGTTTGCCAGTTTTTCAAGTACAATTTCTCCGCCATCCTTCAAGAGGTCTGCTGTTATCTGATCCTCACCAGGTGCTTTGCCCCCTTTCATTTCTTTCAAAGCCTTCCTTACTTCTTCGGTTGTTACTGGTGGGATGTCTATCTCCTCTGAACTACTGTCTCGTTCGGCATTATCCTGTATGTCCCGGCTACTGTACAGATCCCTATAGAACTCCTCGGCCACTGTGACTATTTATCCCTATTTGTGATGACGTTGCCTTGCTTATTCTTAAGTGCATACATCTGATTTTTCCCCACGCCAAGACGTCTCTTCACTGCTTTCAGGCTACCTCCGTTCTTTACAGCGTATTCGATCCTCTCCATATTATACTTCCGTATGTCAGCTGTCTTAGCTTATTGATTAACTTCGAGAGCTCGGCTAGTTCTATTCTGTCAGCTGCGGTAGAGATTCTTATGATTTGCCGTTTCCTGATTAGATCTTTCAGTTAGCATAAGTATGGCATAATCCGAGAACTATGCCTAGGCTTTGCCTTGCAGTGGGCGTAGATAGGCTGATGATGATGATGGTGATGATGATGAAAACTCTAATATTCCAGCCTTTGCAATTTATGTTCCACGCCGGGAATGCTGTATCATAAGGAATGGGAGTGTCACAAACCCTTAGCCTACTCCCCACCCCCTCCACTTCCTATGAGCCGTGGATGACTCGTCTGGCCGACGTGGACCTTGAATCCCAGCAAACTGGAGAAAAGGGCCTCAACAGCTGGTAGCAGTGTTCGTATCCCAAGATAGGAATTCGCTCTAGCGGAGGGCGGGTGCCCTGCCAGCAGCACTTATTCTGATGAAAACAGATTTATCATCCCTCTTTCTAGCTCCTCGCGCTCCCTTCCCCCTCCCTTTCTCTTCTTACTGTCACTTGCTATATTATAGAGCGACGCGATCGACATAGAAATTATGCCCAAATTTACAGTATATTTCTCACGCAATAGAAGTCCGTTCAAAGCCCGTCATGACGCTTAATATTATGAATTAGCGGAGCGTTGCTTCGAACTCCTATACAGGGAAAATGATATGCGCTGAATATTTGTATTAGCTTCAATGTTTTTATTTGTTTACCTTGGGGTGTAGGACCACGCCAACGCTTCAAAATAAAAGCAAGTAGATCCCCTTCACTTCATTTTGACGACCTAACCTCATCACAGTCTTATCTCATAGCGAAAAAGATGGAATTGTTAATAAACAGCTTTTCCTTAAGACCACAAAAACCACCATTCTTGCTCTCTTTTCAAGTCAGCAGCTTCGTGTTACGGAGGAAGGGGGAACGTTAACCTGCAAAAGCACCAGCCCGAATTAGGATGTGTGGGAAGTCATGGCATCTTGTTTGGTCATTATTTTTGTTCGTCTGATCTTACTGGCGACGGCATTTCGTCATATAGGAGAACCATTGGTTTTGAGCGTTCCCAGAGTAGGCCGTGTTGCGACGTTGTCATCCCACCGCTGACAACCCGCTCCTGCGTACGGGAAGGCCAACCCGAGCCGAGCTCCGTCGCCTCCGGCATACGTGTGGTAGAGTGGTGAAGCGAGCGGCTAGCCAATGTTGCAGCCGTGAAGAAGTCCAGAAGCCGTTGGCAAACGTAAGTTGTTTACTTCATAGCGAGAGATGAGCCGAAGCCAAAGAACAACGCCCCGATGGGCGAGGTTACAGTACAGGACTCGAGCAGAGTGGCAGCATTGATTCACTGCTGAAACAAAAAAAGACCCGCCCGCATCTTCCCACGGGGGGAACTCGTATAAATGCGTCGCAGAGTGGGGGGGGGGGGGGGGTATCGCGTGAATGTTGCGTAATTGGGTATGGTTTAGGACTGCTTAATTGTTATTTCGTATTTATTATTCTTATTTATTGAATGAAGGAGAAGCGAAGGCAAGGAGTGTAAAGTTAAAGTCTGTCTTTATTGCTTGGTGCCGTCAAGCAAAGCGTCAAGTCAAGCGAAAGCCAAGCAAAGACGCCCTTGACTGAATTCCGAACGCGCGCTCCGCCGCTTATATACACACCGCCGGCGTTCGAGGGAGAGGAGTACGGGGGAGAGACGCGCATGCGCACACTTCCGTACACAAGCACGCGAACTTTCCACGCACCCACCACGCCGTTATGACGTGTACACGCCCTGCCGCCGTTACTGTTGAGCGCGACGCAGCGCACGGGTAGCGACGACGCATGCGCGCACAGACGCGCTCCCCCCGCACCGCCGCAGCTGTTCTTGAGAGCGACGGAGCGCACGGGGTACACGCGCTCCTCCCGCATTACCGCACCTGTTGTTGAGAGCGAGGAGGATACGGGGGAGAGACGCGCACCTGCGCCTCGACGCGACGCGCATGCGCAGTGAGCGTGTGGACGGCGCCGACAACATCGACGAGTGACATCGCGAGCCTAAGAAATGCTCCGCATTTAAAATGAACTACAGCGCTTGGGGGGTCTTTATTATACCCAACGCGGCAATGGTTAATACAAGCGTTTCCTCTAGACTCTCTTGTTGTCAACAGAAAGCTTGGGCTAGACCCCGGTAACTATTTAATTCCTTTGTCAAGGAGGTCTACGCGCCACGATCACCCGGAAAAGTTTACGCCATATTTCGCTCGCACAGAAATGTTCAAGTTCTGTTTTTTCCCCAAACGATAAATGATTGGAACGCTGATATTCGATCCCGTTGTGTTAACTCCCTTACTTGATGTTCTCATGTTTATTGTGCATTGTTGTTTATGTTCTTCTTTTTTGTGTCTTGTTGTAAAGCGCCTGTCCTGCTTGGACATATGAAAGGTCTGCAGTATGTACATGAATAACTAAATAAATAAATAAATAAATAAATAAATAAAACTCCACACTGAAGCTCCACCAGGCTTTTAGTTGCGATGAAATACGCGAATAACTAACTACACTAGTTATATTTTAGCCTTGCAGTACTTTAGACAAGCACACAAACTTAAAAGGTGACATTTCGCGGGATTGGAAATGTCCCACACAGAAAGAAACACAATCGTAAAGGGCGAGACCTGCTTCAGGGAAAATAATGCAAACGACAAAATCAGACGTCTAAAGAGCACTTCTAGCGCTGAGAGCTGCGATCTGAGCTCTCGTCATTGCCCTGAGCCTTCCCCTCTTTGAATCGCACCATAGGTGCGCCAGTTCTCGAAACGTTGCTGCGAGCGGTCGACAGTACATCGTCCTTATTCCGAGATGTATCTCTAGCGCGCGGAGAAAACTGCTGTACTTTCCACCGCTCGAGCAAGGCGTGCACTTTCGTTCTCGGCCGCTCCGAGGTCCGCTGAGACACGGCGTGAAGCGAGCGTGCGGCGCTGCCAGTCGGCAGGCGCGCGTGGGAGCTCTTGCCGCATTTTTTATGACACTGTAGGGAAGCGAACACCACAAGGTGCTTTCGCTCTCCATTCCGGATTTCAAGGCACGGGTGGCCCGGTCTCAACAGACGGCTCAACCCCAGGCGACTCCTGAATGGCTACGTGCTCGGCTGGCCGTTGGTCGACATCGAGTATCTGAGTTGCAGGTGGAACGCTAGCGACTCGCTCCGTTGCGGCGTCGTCGTTAAGCTTTGCTTCACTGTAAAAACTGTTCAGTGTCTCGACTGCCGGCTCTGCCCCAGCGTAGCTCGGTTCTGAACTCGCATCTGGAGAAACAGCTTTCGTTTCAACGGACTCGTGTTGCCTCCCTTCGCTAACGCCACCGTTTTGGCTTTCCCGCGGAATATCGTTAGCCTGCGATGTGCGCGCGTTCGGTTGGTAGCCGTTTTCAAGGCCTCCCGTGAACCTGAGCACTCCGAACACGACGCTAAAACATCTCCGCTTACAGTAGGTGCCTTACATACAGTGTACTCACGCTGCCCTCAGTCGTGAGCCCCCGGAAATGCACAATCCCCGCTGTCTTTCTCAGTCTCGCCATTCCTCTCAGAGGTGGCGGCACTAACCTTACTTGAGCCCTTCGCAGCGAGCTCGGCTGATTCTTTCCTCGGCAGTTTCTCGAAATTGTACCCCTTTTCGAGTAACAGCTGATCCGACCTGTTCGAGAATAGGTACCTGTATTGTGGAAGAAGTTGTGGGGATACCGCCGCCTGCGTGACAAGTTCACCAAACGGACTTGCGATGCTGACCTTAGCAATCGGCAGGCACACGTTTCGTGCTTCTACGGCCTGCTTAACCCAAACACTCTGTCCCGTCAGCTGATTCGGTTCAACGTACGAAGTGTGGATCATGTCTACCGTTGCCGCGGACCCACGAAGAACTTGGCACGGTTTACCGTTGACCACGAGCTCAGGTACGTACTGTTTCAGAAACTGCCTGCTATCCTCACTCTGGTCTAACACGTGAAAGACGAGTTTTCTTTTCTTGCAACTCGCAGCGAAATGCCGCGTCTCGCCGACGTTGTAAAGCCCGTACTACATGGAGCGATTTCGCCTGCGAATTCGCTGATGCGGCGCCGCTCGTGCGGCAAAACCACCTTTTTTCGTTTCTGCGGCAAAGTGCCAAACATTTGAAGCGGTCGAGCAAACGCCGCTCGTGCGGCGTGTGCGGCGTAGTGGGGCCGGACCTGCGGCCAATAGGAGCACAGCTCGGCACCACTTGCACGCTTGGAAACCAGATGGCGTTGCTTGTATGAGCGCGACAAAAGCGCTGGCACACCAAAACGTTTGTCTTCTCTGCTCTGCGTGCGTATATTGATAAAGAATTGGCGATTCTTATATAAAACCGCAAATAAACTTATATTTACCGCAGACCAGGCAGAAACAACTTGCCAAGGAAGTAAAATAAAACACCCTTGTTAAAACCACAACAACCTTTGCTGGTGGCAAACTTAATTCAGTCTGCAAATAAGGCGCATCTGAAATGCGAAAATCGCGGCGTTCGCAGGCCCCATGTAGACGACAATTCCAGGCATTGCGAACTTCGCAAGTGCGAATGTTCGTTCCAGCGGATTCGCAGGCGAAATTCGCTCCATGTAGAACGGGCTTAACACGCAGCCTGTCTGCGTGCTTCAAAAGCTTTGTTTCGGCGCTGCTCCCCAGCGTCTGCGCTCTTTTCGTTTTCGTTGCTAGTTTCGTTATCCGAGAAAACGACTTTGCTAGCTCCACCATCTTCTTGAGAGCTCTGCCTTTCGGATCGCATCTTATCAGGCCTGGGCCTGAAGTCTTTTTGGCAGTTTTGCGGCCCCTGCGCACCTCCACGTAGGACGAACTTGTCGGCTAGCTGAGCTGCATTATACACAGTATTTACCCCTGGCCTATCTTGGACCCAAAGTCTCAGGTTCTCCAGTAGTCGGCGGTAGAACTGCTCGAGACCAAAGCGCTCAACTACCTTGTCGTGCTTTCCGAAAGCCTTTGTCTCTTTGAACCACTCTTTCATGTTAACCCTCAGCTTATAGGCAAAACTCCGAGTACGACTCGCCCTTAGCGTTTTCGGCTTCGCGAAATTTCTGGCGAAACGCCTCTGCCGACAGCCTGTACTTACGCAGGAGGCAGGACTTGACTTTCTCGTAGTTCTCCGCCTCCTTCTATGGACATCGGGCGATCACGTCGGATGCCTCACCTGGCAAAAGCGTAAGCAGCTTTGGCGGCCATGAGTCTCGGCTAAACTGGGCCCTACCGCACGTACGCTCGAAGTTGACCAAAAAAAAGACCGATGTCTTCTCCTACCTTGTAGGGTTGCATTAGGTCACTCATTCGTAACGTAGGTCGTTCAGTCGCCGCAGACTGCAAGCTTGGCGTGCTGCTGTCACTCTCGCGCCTAGATTGAGAAAGCTCGATCTCTAGTTGCTTCATTTCCAGTCATGCTGTCGCTTTCTTTCCTCCTGCTCGAGTAGTAGTTTCTAATGCTCTCGTCTGTTTTCCTCCTGTTGTTTTATTTCCTCGCGCTAGCTGCTGTTATCGCTTTCTTTCCCCGCGTTCCTCACGCTGGCCCTCAGCCTCTGCCTCTGCAGCCCGACGTTTCGCGGTCTCCCAGCCATTGATCCGCTCAATGCATTCCGACAGCTCATCATCGTTAGCCCCAACAGCGAGTATGGCCTGTATCAGCTCTAGATTTCTCAGCGCGTCCGGAACATCCGAGCGCAACTATTTTGCAAGCTCCAAAAACTGCGGTTTTTTCAACGCCTTAAAATTCATGGCCAAAATAGAGTACTGCTTTCCCATTGCTCCAAAATTGTTTTGCGCGAATAATCCATGCGACAAAACACACGCCCTACCAGCTATCCTCGGCAGCCTGGTAAAACTCAGTGAAGAAAATTCCCGCACTCACCATTGACCTCCGTGAATTCTAGCGAAGTCCGAAGCCGCCTTGACGTCCGTGGTGTTGGATCTCGTACCGCTGGCTCCAGGGGTTACGAAGTTGCCATCCGACCGCTGCCAACCAGTTGTTGCAACGTTGCCATCCCACCACTGACAAGCCATTGCTGCAAACGGGAAGGCCGACCCAACCCGAGCTCTGTCGTTTCCGACATACGTTTGGTAGCGTGGTGAAGCGAAGGCCAGCCAATGTTGCAGCCGTGAAGAAGTCCAGAAGCCGTAGGCAAACGTAACTTGTTTATTTCATAGCGAGAGATGAGCCGAAGCCAAAGAACAATGTCCCGACCGGGAGGATACAGTACAGGACTCGAGCAGAGTGACAGCACTGATTAACTGCTCAAACAGGAATGAAATACAGCG
This sequence comes from Haemaphysalis longicornis, assembly GCA_013339765.2. NCBI lineage: Eukaryota > Metazoa > Arthropoda > Arachnida > Ixodida > Ixodidae > Haemaphysalis > Haemaphysalis longicornis. The sequence continues at coordinate 145,409,034 of CM023453.1, forward strand.
CTTTAGGGGGGGGGGGGGTCTTATTTATCCCCAAAGCGCCAACGGTCAAAACAAGCGTTCCCTCTAGATTCTGCACACGACACGAATTTCACAGACACGCACAACGCTCTTTCCAGAGTTCGTCAGCAGCCAGTAGTAGCGGCGCATGCTGAGTCGAGAGAGCGGGAGAGGAGGTCTCGGCAGTGGACGCGGGGCTTTTGTGTCCTTTAGACAAGTCTCGGCCTGTTGCGTCGGCACGCCACCAAAGTTTTATCGCGCCGATAGCGAGGAGCGTACGATCCAGACACGTCGCAGCTTATTTGAATTGTTGGCTGCAAGTGTGAGTCACCGACAGGGGGGCCTGCTTGAAAGGCGCACGTAGGGGAGGAGTATTGAATGAAGTACAGCGGCGGGTTGGTTCGTAACAGCCGTCATTTGCGATACATTTTTTTTTGGAAGATTGAAGCGTGCTTTCGTGTCTTGGTTTTTTACAGAAAAGGTTTGTACCTATACCCCCAATGGTCTCATCGCCGTGGGCAAAAATGATCTCAGTAGAAAAAACGCCGAGGCGCAAAGACCTACGACGTAGAGAGCATGGGTCAGGCTAATCAGGCATACAGCATAGAGCTAAGAATTTCTTTCAGTAACCACACAGCAAGTATCGAAACGCCATTATGAATGATAATGCGCCTGTAAAAAATTGCCCCAATCTCCCCTCGAGGGAACCCTGGTGTGATGCGGTGCATGCATACGCGAAATGAGAGAGTACACGTGTTTTAGCGACCACCACCCAGCTCTTTATTACATTTAAGAATGATGACTTTATGGTCAGTAAAGTGCACAGTGAGCGGTTGCCGCAGCAGTGGTCGAATCTTCGTTTCATCGTGGATGTTCGAGAAGAACGAGAGCGAGCGCTGACTGAACCGTCGCGGAGCGATACCCACTTTATATTCACAGCGCTTGAAGGAGAGGAGACCGCGGGAGAGAGTCGCGCAGGCGCGCACATGCGCACCGGAGCAGCTGTTAACGCAGCGTTAACGCAGCGAAGCGCGCGCCAACCAAGCGCGCCAGCTGTCGTTATGCTAATGCGCCGGAGTGAGAGTGTTGCGCGCAGCTGTGGGAGAGACGAACGGAGGAGAGTCGCGCATGCGCAGGGGGCGTGCGGACGGACGCCGACGACGCAGGAGGGACATGCATCAGAGCAAGAGATGCGCCGCATATAATAACCGGACACCTTCTACCCACCGTGTGTTCCTAGATTATCCTTGAATGCTAGGCAGGACTAGTGTCACTAAATATAACAGATCTTGCCCAAGACGCATAGCGCATGCGTCAGGCTAGGCAGGAACCAGCATTTGCCGCCACAGTATCCTAGTGTAGTGTCAGTAGGAACGGTATTAGAGTACAGCCACTGAGGCACGCCAGCCAGTAACGGCGGCCATTTTGTCGTTCATGAGTGTAGCGAAATTGCCCCATGTACGGCCTCTACGTTAATTTCCACCAGGTCGTTTGTTAACAACACTGCCGAAGATGCAGCAAAACGGCGTCTTTTTGACACACTCGGTCTCCTGAAATGCTGTTACATGCGTTATCCTTTATTCCAATTCGGAACAACGCCAGTGGGGTGCAGCCGCCGAGCAGTCCAGAAAAGCTGAACCTACCAGAGTTGACCGACTAAAACGCATTAGCAATACAATGACGGCTCCCATGAACCATCGCAGTGCAAACAAGTGTCACGTAAAGTGAAATTACCCATGATCATGGCTTCGGCACGGAACAATAGGAGAAAAGACTGCCGACACACTGTACCCTTCTCTAGTGACACTAGTCGAGCGCAACCGGCTCCGGTCTTTTCGGTACAGGACGTTTCGGTACAGGGCGTTTCGGTACGGTTTTTTCGGTGCACGGGCGTTTCGGGACACGGACCTTTCGGGACACGGGTGTTTCGGTACAAAGACGAATTTCGGCGAGCGCTTTAGGCTGCGCGGGTTGTTTACGGGGTGTTTACAAGCACGCAATTCGTACTTATTTCTTACAAATGTTCTTGCTCAAAATTCTGCGTTATTTTATGCCACCATTTGGTTATGCGGCCTTGTCAAAAGAACCTCTGTTGATTTGTTGACTATTAGTTGCGATATTTGTAGCACTTAGACAACCTATTAGTGTTACTTATTTTTGTTATAGCGACTTCTTATCACCAGTATTTTATATAACAAATCAGTGACAGTATCATCGTGCTTTTTCAGTCGTTTTTTGACGACTTATTATCACCTGTTTTTATTTCGAAAATCAGTGAGAGTTACTATTCTCTTTCTGCACTTTCCGGAGTCCCTACAACAACGGCTGCGGAAATGAATCCCACTGCATGGGGAAATGAACCTGTGCCTTTATAACGTAATGGCGAAGTTGCAATTTCTTGGCATTCTGCATTTGTGTGCGTTGCTTTCTTCTGATAACGCAAGTACTTGAGGAGTTATTAGCAATGCATTACGTAAGGCCTCTATTGTAACTTGCCGCACGCTTCCGTTCCGGCTTCTTCGTAGTTAGCAGGGACTGCGGCGGGTTTATTGTGTTTGTGAACCAAAAGTTGGAGATGCTGTGTAATAACGTTAAAAGCACTCTGCAATGTTTTCTGCAGCATACATACAAATATTGATCTTCGCAAGGGCTGCTCATTTGGAATTGTTAGCGTTTTGTTGCAGAGTATAATTGCCATAATATGGTCGTGATGTTATCTAAGACCAATGTCAGCTGCAGCTCCCCATCAGTACTTTTTTGAGCCGCACAATATCACCGACTAAATGATTTTCGCAGAAGCAGGTGTCCGCGCAACATTATGGTGTAAAAAACGCACGGCATAAGAAAGAACAAGTGCCGACTGCATCAGGCATGCTGCAGGTTAATCATGAGCTGCTGAACTCAACTGGCGTGGAATGATGTAAGGAACAACCTGAAGTGTAACACTTTAGCGCTACTATTCCGACTGATAATGTGTTTTAACAGCACTCGTAAACATTCCATTCTCATTTATTAGATAGGTGTTTACGTTTTTAACAGCACGGAATAGAGCTCAGCGCGTAAGAAATATTTTCCACAGCAAGCATGCACGTCAAAGCAACGTTTCCGATTACGAGCGACGTTGGATCGCGGCGCATTGATATCTCTGAAGCTCACATTCGGTACTTCTGGAAAAAAAAACGTCGCTACTCAGAAAACAAAATTAGAGTAATCTTAAGTAATTGAAAAATCTATTCAAACAGTATTTATGAGAAAAGTAAAAAAAAATTGAAAGAGGATCGATGAACTGTCCTCAACAAATATTTACAGGAGATATCGCTTGAAAAGTACGCGGATTCACAAGTAGGCGTTAAATAACCACAATAAGAGCTCAGATAAGAGCTCAGACGTGTTTATAAGCGCTGGTTCTGCAATAAACGTTTTGTTGAAAGTTAGCGCTTGTCCCGTCCACTCCTCGTCCTGTGTTTTTTTTTTAGCGCTTGTTTTCCATCTGAAGAGCTCAGATGCCGTCTTAAAAAATAGATCCTTGAGATCCTGTGCAAAAAAATAAAAAATCTAAACAAAAACAAAATAAAGAACAAACTGATATTTTCATGTGCCGAAAACTCCTTAAACCTGGAATTTTTTTTTCTGTACCAAAATGTTCGACCGAATGGGCTGCGCAATCTCGATGGACGTTCGCCGTGGGGGTCAGTAACTTGTTTTCCCCGAATTTCTCTGGACGCACGGGAAGTGGTGGAGGAGCGTGCACGGCACTCGCTTGCTCCGAAGCTTGCCTAAAATGCGCGCCCTTGGATCTGGCCACCACTGCCATTGGTGCCCCTAATTACGCGCTGCAGCTTCAGATAGCCAAGGCAACCATTCGGGGTGCCAAGGCAGGCTTTTTTCGCAGAATGCGCCGAAGGGAAAGCGATCACGTGGGCGACGACGGGATGGGAAACGCGAGGGTGGAAATAAAAAATGCTTCCCTGCGAGACGACGAATAGGCCTCCTGCGCTGGAGTTTTGGCGACATGCAGCGCCCCTAGCGGCCGACGCCTTTGGGTAGTACAAAAGCAGACGACCCTCCCCGCCCTCCATGTGTTTTCTATTACAAGCCAGAGTGAAAGTTGGTTGTGGCGCTTTGTGGCGTGTTTAAATGACTGCATACTGTATGAAATAGCCCTTAAAGTAGTTGCAGAAGCTAAACAAAATAATATCCGCTAAAAGAAGCCGATTTGTCGGCTTTCTTTTGAGCGAGCTGTCGCGGTGGTCGCGGCGTGGGACAGTATCGCCATGGAGGTCGGGTGGTTTAACTGTTTGACGACAGTTACAGTTTTTTCTTCTTGCGTGCGATCGACAAAGGAAAGTTCACGAGTAGCATAAACACGGAACGCTGCTCATCCTATACCCTGAGGTAACTGCAAAAGGTTGCTTCAGCGCGCGAGCATGCAAGCGAACGCAAGAATTGCGCAGCCGACTCAGCTGACACTGCTGGCCTGGCACCGCGTTTGAAACGAGTGGAAATTTTGTTTCATATTTCGCAAACTAAATGATTCTTGCGTAATGTTTTACGCCGCACGATTTACGAACGGCAGGGTACATATACTAGCGAGTGGGTGGGGCAATAGCGCCAAATAAACAAATTAAGCGCTATTAAAGGACGCAAAACATGCACCAAATCACACGCCCGCTGCCTGCAGAGATGTGTACTTTTATAACATCACATAACACAGACGCATACACGGCGTGGGGCCCGGAATATTTCCATACGATCATCACTGGCTGTGTTGGTTTTCTAGTGCAGGGGTCGTCGAATCTGAACGCCGACACGCCAGTTTTGACTTCAAATGGAGTTACGCAGCGAGACAAGAACAGAGAATTGGCGTCCTCCAGTTGATTTGCCCCCATCTTCACACTTCGCCAGATTATTGCCAAATATTATTAGAAATTCGCTGAATTTTTTTCTCTTTGCATTCAAAACCCCCCTCCTCCGCCCACCCGATTTGCCGTCCAGCCCTCCGCCGTGTCGGCTGCATGGAACTCGGCCGTTGCTGACCCTCATTATAGGCTATTAAGTACGAACTGGGAATGTATGCTGCAAGAGCGTAATTAGGTAAAGTGAGAGCAAACAAGGAAAGCGAGCGGCCTCTTAGTTCGCCCGACCACTTTGTTTTACGGCCACTAATTTCGGAATCGCAAAACAGATTTCGACGCTTCTGACGGTCGCGGCATTTTGTCAGTGAGACACGCAACAAAACGGCAAGCTAACGCTGCGCCATGTATTCGTAACGGTGACGCAAACGAGCACTGTTTAGTGAAAGTGCACGCATAGTGTGCAGGTACGCAAAAGAGCGGCGCACCGCAGCAGGTGAGCCTGCGGTCCGCCGAACTCGCTGGCTTTTTAAGCGATCATCGCCGATTGCGTCACTCTTCTTTTTTGATCGGCTGTTTTTGAGAAGTCTTTGTCACCTAGAGTATTAGTTTAAACTAGAAATTTCACTTAAAATTTCACTTCGTACGACCATCGATCGGTGAACCTGCGAGTAGCAGACGCCGTCACGGTCCCGGCACTTTCGTCGCCGCTGTAAACGTGTTTAGCGCTGCAAAGCTTTTTCCCCTAATGCCAAGTTGACCGCTGAAATAGATCGGACGCGTCGGGGATTAGCTGGTGACCACGTTGCAAAATAATCGGGAGCGTCAAGCTCATTTTGCTTCTGTCAACACGGGATCCTATGGGACCCGCGCAGCTTTGTACTACCCGGAAGTACTGCCCGGAAGCCGCTTGCGCAGCGCCCCCTGGGCAGCGCAGGAGGCCTATATTTAGTATTTCCGTATTTTTGTGTACGGTGCGCTGCGCCATCGGCTTCGCCGAAGAGGGATTCGCTCCTTGGTAGTCAATCTCAACGCTTTCCCCCTTTTTTGTTATTTTGTACGAACACATACACTTTCTTGATATACTTCAAACTTCGGTCTTTATGACCCTCATTTTACTTTATCGATGGGAAGCCTCGTACTCGGAAGAAGCGTAAAGACGTGCAAGGCGGAAAATCAACGAACAATCACTCAAGCAAATTTTTCAGCAACACTGAGAATAAAAGATTGGGGCTGTTCATTTGAATAAGGAATTTTATAAAGTTCAACGAAAGTAAATTTTGAAAAGCCAACACACAAATTTCGACCGTTAAAATCATAGTGGTGGTTATTCTAGGTGTACAGTTTTTCTGTAGCTGTAGGGGGAGGGGAGAGAAGGTTTAAAAAAATACTAAAAAGAGAAGCTTCTTGCCATGATTTGTGAAAATTTCGGGATTTACAGTTTCAGGGGGCTTATAACAAAAGCGGACTGACAGATCCGCGGCCTTTACGGGCCCCAGATACGTTTGAAGTACCCGCGAATGTACGATGCGAGCAACACAGTCCCAACACGTTAATCGACGACGCGTTTATAAAATGCTACTTACAAACATATCGTTCAACCTCTGCAATAACTTTGGCCAGGCGGCTGTATCGAGGGACATGCAGGCAGGGCAGACAACTGACGCACAGAGGAGGCCAAATTTTCCGCGTTTAATGAGCTCAAGAAAGACTATCGTCTTTAAAAAATACTGATGGGGGGAGCTGCAGGTGCCGTTTATCTCTGATAGGAATAAAACCCGACCAAATTAGGACAAGTATAATTTCTGGCAGAACCAGTCCTTGCAAAGAATATATCTATCTAGGTTGCAGAAAACATTGCAGATAGCTTTGAATATTATACAGGAGCTTTTTCAACTTCCAATTTACAAAAAACAGTAAACCCAGCATTGTAACTGATAATCGACAATAAGGCCGGCACGGAAGCGTGCGCCAATGTACAACAGGTACCTTCGGTAATGAATTGATAATGAATCAGTTTGTGCACTGCGTTATCAGGAGAAAGCAACGCTCACAAATACGGAATGCCAAAATATTGTAAGATCTTCTCAGTCATTATCTTGGGAAGGCACAGGTTCCATTGGCCCTGCGGTGTTGCTTCATTACGCAGCTGTTATTGTAGTTTCTGGAAAGTGCAAAAAATAGTTACTGTCACTGATTATTGATGAAATATGCAAGAGAAAATATATCACCGGATGATACTGTCGCTAAAGAGACGAAGTAATGAACGAGCTGTACTTTTTCTGGTTACTGTTACGCAAATAGATAGGCATTTTTTGGCTAGGCCACAGAAATTTTTACTGGTCTAAAATAACGCAGAAATACGAGCAACAACCGTTGCAATAAACAAGTTCGATTTCCGTGCTTGTAACTCCCATGTTAAAAAAGCAAGCAAATTTTGCTGCCTCAAACGCTCGCTCGAATCAGTTTTCGTACCGTAACAGAACGCCCGTGTCCCGAAACGCCCGTGTCCCGAAATGTCCGTGCACCGAAAAGACCGTACCGAAACGCCCTGTACCGAACTGCCCCGTACCGAAAAGACCTAGACCCGAGCGCAACCCACAAGCGAGCCGACACGACGACAAACATTTCATACCATCATCTATCACCATATGTAGTGGATTGCAACAGCTTTGCTGGACATTCACTTTCTCAGAACGGGGTGGCGACAATTTTTTTTTACTGTGCTAGATTGCAGATATCTGAAGCAGCCCCTTTGGTGTGATATCTGCAGATATCTATGAAGCGAAAAAGTGCGAACCTGTCTTTGCGCTCAGCGACTGAACACTCACGCCATGCGTTAAAATATTTGCAGTTTCATACTTAATTAACCATTTCTTCTTTAGTAAATACACAATGACGCAGAAAAATATAAGCTAATATTGAAGTAGTTCACCATACAACATACCCGCAAGAAATGCTTTTTTTATGCGAGTGTAATTTTGCAAGTGGCAGTAGGCGGCATGTGATTTAATAATCCCCGATTGGAGACACCTTATGTAAAGCTATGCTGAGGACACGTTTTTGTTTTATGCGAACTGGATGACCCGTGAACTGAATAAATTCGGTATATCTTGAGATAGGCGGTACTGAAAAAAAAAACGGCGTGACAGAAAAAAAAAATTATTTCTTATAAGAACGTGTTCTTTACAATGCTCAACTCTGGATGAACAAAATACCAACGCTGTTGAAAACAGACGTACACAGAATTATCGGCAGCATCTTGTCGACGCCCTTTCTATGATATTCCAGTGCAGTTAACCGAAGGATATAAACGTGAGGGCTTATTTGCGAGCCCTGAGTCCTCCACAGTTGTATGTATTTTCGTGAGGAGAACTGGCGAGGAGCATCAGTTTTAAACAAAAGTAATAAAATGCTATAACGCTCATTTATTCATACAACAAGAATCATTTTTGGTATTGCCAATGTTATTCTAGTCCTATGTTTGCGGAACACCTGTTCGAATTGTCGTTGTACTTCGTGTACACTTGAAAACTTATTGTTCTCCTCGTTCAACATTCGGGGTTGTCTTTGTTGCAGTTAGCTTCTCTGAGGCGGAGTTGTGCAGCCGAAAGCAAACATTTTCCTATTTTTACTTACTCCAAGTTGGTATTTACGGGCCTTTCTTCTCTGCATGGTGGCATATGCTTCCCCTGATGCTCGCTGCGCGTTGTGTGCGAGGAGTACGTGGGGGTTGTCTTTCCCAATTTCTTTTATGCTTCCAGGTCCCCTGTACCTTCCTAGTTGTTCGGATTGTGCTCTCAGCTAGTCAGAGATGTTCAGTAACAATGACACGCAGAACTTCTGACAACTATACAAAATATTGAACCACGAAGCATTTGTTTCGGAGTTAAATACAGCGCAGGAACAGGACGATAGGAGGATCACACAAACACGGTGCTGCAGAACAACTGATGTTTATCGTCGCAAAAATACAATAAACATGAAAAGACAGAAAACACGTGGCATACTAATCTATAAATGACAAATAAAAAACAAAGAAAAATTACCTAAAACAAAATTTTCTATGGCTTAGTAATTTTCACTACTGTTACATCTGCAGCAACCAGCACAATTTTTATCAGAGCGTCCCCACAACCTCTCCTAACTACCAAGATAGTCAATTTTTTTCCCTGTAAGGACGATGGAGGGTGTGCTGATGCAATCCTGCTTACGGGTTTAAATTTCCCAGGCTGCGACAAAGTGTAGTTTTGGGGAGGAAAATGGCCAGCGCTGGAAAGGATATACAAACAAAATAGACCTGCGTAATCCCTTGTGATTTCAGTATTTGGAGAGCCCATCGCATAGATGCTCTAACTGTTCTATCACATCACTGCCGTGAAAACTCTGGCAAGCAGACACTCGTCCACCAGATGTAGCCACTGTGGTGGGTCACTGTGCGCCTCATAAAAGATATAGGTCAACGAAGACGACCCCCCCCCCCCCCCCCCCAAAGAAAAATGGCTGAAGAGGTTATGCACGCCGGTCAGTACTGCGGACCTTCCACAATCTATATATGGCACTTTATAATAATATCGAAGAGAAAAGAAATGAATTGTAGCCCATGTCGTTTCTAACTGTTTGTTGCGAAATATCCAAGAAAAGACAGCATACCCGCACCAAAAAAAGAATGATAAACGGCTTTAGGTGACTTACATATTAGGCAATTCTCCGACCAAGGAAGCAGCATTCCTTTTTGCGGAAGCTTATTTTCACTGGCAGGGTTGATGAATGAAGCCTAACGAAAAACCTTTCTCTATGTAGCGGGTGAGAGATACGCATGACACGCTTTAAAACACCTGTTTTATTTCAGCACATTACGAGCAGTAGAATAAAGGTTGACATTGTTGTTCCTTTATTCGAGGGGCATGTTCACTTGAGGGACTGGGCCGGAATCAGAAGCTTTGAGGTGCTAATGTGCCCGCTTCGGAAAACTTAGAAAACTGATTTTTATGGATAAAAGCTGACGAATAGTGCGCGCCGCGTGACTCTGAACGTGATGGCGCGTGAGTAGAACAGGTACTCACGAGCTGCGCGGAACCCTGATTCTAGGGAGGCTGTGGCGTGTGCCAGTCTTCTGGCTGTCGTAATTTGCGCAGTAAGACAACGCAATGAAAGCGAAGAAACAGACGTGACTGCAACATACCAGCAAAGAAAGGAGTGGAAGTAATTCGTGGCAGAACACTAAGAAACGAAATAATATATGTCAGTGAACAAGTTGTTAATGCATGTCACCAGGCTTTCGCCTTCAACGAACGTTAGCAGACTGAAGTTCCCCAACGACTATTTTAGTCGTTTGCTCCTTACAGGGGCAGCCCTTTTCTTGATCGGACAACAGCAGTAACAACGACAAACACCACGAAACAAGACACGAACAATGGCGCCTTCCTTAAGAATAAAGCAATTATTGTTTTCGCATATTACGGTTAAAATTACCCTATGCAGCTTTCGAGGCTGCAGGTGAATTTAGTACCTGGTAATTTTCCTAGATAGCGTGTTTATATATTTGTTGGGTGCTTCTACACGTGTGGAGAAGGAATGCAGTTGCGTAGAAAACTGTAGCTTTAAGGTTTGTGCTTGACAAAGCTTAAAAACTGGGAACTCCTTCTTTCTGCAGATAGATATTCTGAATAATAAATGTGTGAGTTCCACATTAATACCCGCTCTTTAATAGAGTGGGTATTATGATAATGATAAATGAGAATGAAACTTTATTTCTGTTCCATAAACACACATACAAATACATAAAACACAGATACAGAAAAAAACCTAAACTTTCTAATCTTCTTTTTGCTTTTCAGTGGAGGTGGCTCTGAACACCTACGCGTCTCAAGAAAACCACCACAAAAATCAAGACCCTGCGCCTTCTGTTCACCTATTGGGAAAAATAAATATTCGCGCTCATCTAACCCACTCAATAGGGTCCTTTGTTAGGAAAATTCCTTCAGATTAGTTTTAGGCACTACATTAGAGATAAAATATTTGAGAGCTCTAAACTCTAAGTTAAGGTATTTTCATAAAATAATCAGCCTCTTCGGCTACTTACCGAGAGATTTCTCAACACTATAGGCTGAGCCGTCTAAAATTTCCTGCTCCACACACTGTTCTAAACAAATGGCAAACAGTTGCTTGGCGCAAGTTGCAATCAAATACGTTCCCTGACTGTTAAGATCGAGGGGTTGCATCGAGTGGTTAAGAAGACTGGCCAGCGTGGTTTCTTTTTGCTTGTTTGTTTTGACTATGAGCGCCGGAGGTTGGAGCATCCTTTCGAGTGCCGTTTTTTTTAAAGACGATAGTCTTTTTTGGGCTTCTTAAACTTGGAAATTTTGGTCTGTCTGTATGTCTGTCTGTCTGTAACTCGATTCAGCGACCCGGCCAAAGTAAAATGCTTACTTCGCAATAGACTTATATACTCACAGCCAAATGTAAACGTCTAAGCCCGGTTTATATGTTCATACTTGTCTTTGTTGAACAAGAACAAGACATTACGCAAATGTAAGACAGGAAATTAGTACACGAGGGGTATTTACAGTGCTCCTTTATTAAAAAATTCATGGATGTTTGTTTTTTCGATAGGAAATGATATTCTACATCTACTGCAGAACAACGCGTACCGCCTGCTGTTGCCTGCGCCACCTCCTGGCGGCATATGAGAAATCACGCGGCAACAGCAAAGAAAGGTTCCACTAGCTAGGTTTCACGTTCTGCTTGGAACGCAAGTGGAGTACGGCCACGCGGTTCTATAAACCTTGTAGTCGGCTGCATCGATTCACGCGCGTCTCCGCCGTACTGCAGCGCTGGCATCGAAGAACCCGGCCTGTAGCAGTGGAACGCGTTAAATTCAAATCGCCTTGAGGTGGTGTTCGCACTTGCAATAAGGCGGTGTTCGCCATGAGGCGGTGTTCCAACTTGCGATGAGTGATGATGCGACTGCGTTCAGCGCAGCTGCTTCCCGACTTGTACGACCTCGTTGGTGCGTCAACCATTCGCAGTCAAAGAAAATGATGTTACGTGACAAGAGCAGGTAGAAATCAAACTAAAACACATGCTACTAACCTGGAGCAATGCCGAAAGCATTTGCGGGTTGCGGGTGGAGCAGAAAATAACAAACTCAAGAAGGCTCTTTTCAACATATTATTGCACGAAGAAATGCGCACGCTTGCTTTCACGCCACAAGACCCGCATCACGGCCCACAAATTTCGCTTCTTTTCACAGGCGCAAAGTTCTGACACCTCCGAACTCTACGCGTACGTGTTTACCAGTCGCCGATAGAAGCACGAAGAGGCTACAAGTCAACCTACCGTGTCGCTGTCCATCTAGCTTTAAACGATGATTACTTGTTCTACAATCCATACACGATTCTCCACACTGATGAGTTCCACGCTATTTGTTGATTAGTGCACGCGTACGCTGAAGCCACTGACCAAAGAAGCGAAGCGCACGGGAATTTGCTTGCCGGCCCGACCCGGCGGGTACAGCGATACCGGGCCAAGCGCTGGCCGAGCGAGCCCGGCGGTGGCGGCGGCGGCTCGCCCTCGCCCGCCCGCAGCCGTTTGCATTACCGGATGTAAAGAAACGTTTCGTTTCCGGCTACGTCAGCCTACTCCGCGTCCATGATTGGCTATCCGGTTTTGCGGGGCCATCGCGCGACGAGGAAATTCGGACCGAGAGCGATCTGCTCCGCCGTCGCAAAGCGACGAAAAGCGACGGCCGGCTCATCGATTTTGCCACGTCGCGTTTCGTCGCGCGACGATGCGAATCGCCAGTGGGAATGTGCCTTTAGTGTGTTTACCTTGGGATGAGTGCGACGGAACAGGAACAGCATGGGAGCTGAGCAGGAAAGCGAAGTGGGACATTTCTTTGGCAAATGTCTACAAAGACTATTGTCTTTTGACGACATTTGCAACGAAAGGAGCAGATACGCGGCCAATTTTTTTTGTTTGTTCTTCTCGCGTGGTCGGGGGCCGCGGACCCCGCTCAACGCTTCGGCAGCGGAAAGGAACCGTTTGCAGCTAATTCTCAGAAGCTGGAGAGGGGCGAGGCCGTGTGGTGCATTGCTCGCACCGGGCGCGTCGGGTGTCAAGTTCGGGAGCGGACCGGAGGCGTCCGGTTGTAAATCGTTGGCAGACTCGACGCAAACACCCGAAATGTCAAAGTGGCGGCAGCCAGTTTCTTGAAACGAATCACGACACTGTGCCAGTCTGTTTTGAAATAGGGAATTCGGGGAATGACCGGAAGCAGCTGCAGGTGGCCGCTCGGAAGCGCGGATGAAGCGATGGCGGCGATCAGCGTAAACAAACTGCGCCAGTATGACACAGCTGTGCATTTGTGCGACGGTTCGGGATTTATTGTTTTCGGGCCCTGTGAGGCCACTCCTAAATCAGTGTAACAACACGTCAGACTTGGGTAGTTTGTTTTTAGTGTCGCGGCTTCCGTTGCGAATCCTTTCTGAGTATTGACGTCTAGTTTGCGTGGGAATAAGAAAGGGGTTTTGGACAAGGGGTGGGCCAATTGCCTAATTATGAGCTCCGCCTGGGGGTGGCTATGCGGCCTATAAACGGCCAGAACTGTTACTTATGTGCCCTCCTCTCTTTCTTGGGTTCCGCCCTCTTTGTGGGCGGGTTTTTTGCAATAACATAAGGGTGTTTGGAGATTTTTGGGACCACTGAGCGGACAACGAGGAGTCCGCTGGCTAACTTGACATGCCTTGTAAACTGCAACTGTAAATAAATTGTAAATAGTCGTGTAGTAAATCGTCGTCGGATATGAGCCTGTGATCATCGAGCCGTCTTCAACATCTTTCATCCATCGACCGATCCTCTGCTAGCGTCCAGACTAGTGGGAAACTTAATTCTCACCCCGCCCTGTGTCACCGCAGCTATCCGGATAGGTACACGGACAGATACAAGTGGTGCAACATTGCAGCAGCCACACTACAACATATGGTTTGGCAATGCCCCAATAAATCACGGGCATTTCAACAAGTAATGCATATAAGAAGTAGTGAGCAGTGGGAGGCCGCACTGCTCAGCTCTTTTCCCGAGATACAAGCTGCTGTCATCCAACTAGCAGATGACGCCGCCAGGGACCACGGGTTCCTGACCGCCGTCTGATGGGACGAAGATACCAGATTTCTCCGCACGGTGCATTCGTCTTAAAAGGGATGACAAAAAAGTCTGTTCTCTCTCTCTCTCTCTCTTGGTCAACAGTGCCTGCTCGACGATATGCGACGCAAACGAACCGCACGTTGCTGTAAATGCATTAGTTTGTTTTGAAATGGAAAAGAATGGTCGTATAGTTGTTGCCTGGGTAAGAACGCGGGAGTAGCTCCGCTCACAAGCATTGTGGGGCCGCTATCTGACCCTCGGCCGTTACAAAATAAAATAGTTCTAAATATTGCAGCTGTTTTTCATATTGTTACTCACATGAAACGACGCAAGTATAACCATTTGACTGCAAAGGCCTTTATATATGTTTGGTTAACGAGAATGAATGTTTTGCAAAAAAAGGAGGCGTACTTGTTGAAAACTTCCTGTGAAAAAAAAAATACTGAGACAAGGTATATGCTTTACGCAAACTAATTTTCCTCTAGTTTATATTGAACTAATGTGATGGTTTTAATTTCTGGACATAAGGAATAAACGTATCGACTAAGAGCATACCATTTTCGGGTCTGAATAGTTCGAATGGCGTTTGCTTCGCGTCGCATATCGTTCGTCTTCTTGGAGGGAACAATGTGATCGCCCTTTATATTTGGTCGGGCTGGTCGCAACGGCATTATTTCTTGTCTTGGTGTGTCGACTCGTTGTCAAAAAATGCAGGTGGTAGAACATCTTCCACTACTATCACCACCGTCCAACAAAACGTCGTAAACACGGGGCGAAAAAAATGGCGGTTCATCACCGCACTGCATGAAAGAGACATTGAAGTGATTTGTAAACATTGCGGGATTACGAGCGCAAATTGTAGTTCGGAGTTCTTAGGCCGTGTTTCGACCACTCTTAGGCCATGTTTCGACTACGCGAATTTATTTAGTAGAAAAATCAATTCGAAAAAGCTGTCCTCCTGCTTCCACCCTCTCCAATTTTCTGTGGCGTTTTGTTGTGACGTCAGGAGGGGATCATCTGGCAATTGGCTACTCTACTGCAAGGCTCGCCGGCCTTACGACAGAGTCAGTCGGCCCAGCTTTTCGTCCGCCGGCCGCCGACGGGTCGTCGCAATAAGTTCACTCAGTTGAAACGGAGCCAGGGCACATTTGTGAACGAAATACTGTGCTTTTCTTCACTTTGTTGGTTTGTCCAATGCATCAAGCTTCAGGTCAAGGTCGTTTCACACAAGTGCTGCACAAGCGCACATGCTACGCCACGCTGACTGGTACGCCAGTAGGAAAATATAAGGCCACTTGAAGGCGGTAGAAGAGTCAGCGAAGTCAATATACACACAGAACACAAATAAGCTTGAATGGGAGTAAATGGCTTGTTGCATAACTCAGTACCAATTCGGAGTTTTCAAAACTCCTTCCAAAGGGAGTTTTGCCTTACTCCTATTATTTCCGCAGTTTTTTCAGTAGCATATGGGAGTTTCATTTTACTGCCACTACAATGGGAGTTTTCAGGGGGACCATTTGGAGTGTTTTGTTTCCTCCAACTGGGAGTTTTCAGGGGGCGCGTTGGGAGCAGTGTTGACCTGCATTCGAGTTTTTGATTTTGTTGTTGTGCGCTTGATATAAGCGCTGCAGATAAATTTATTACTGTATTTGGGAGTTCTTAATGAATGCTAAGGCCGTATT
Source organism: Haemaphysalis longicornis (assembly GCA_013339765.2). NCBI lineage: Eukaryota > Metazoa > Arthropoda > Arachnida > Ixodida > Ixodidae > Haemaphysalis > Haemaphysalis longicornis. The sequence goes on from CM023453.1 coordinate 145,424,713, forward strand.
TTCATTTTTCGTTTTGGATTACGTAATTTCTAGCCTTTTTCCGCTTCGAACGTTCAATGGCAAAACGTCAAAAGTTTGTTTTCTGCACAGTCAGTTTATTGCATAAAAATTACATAAATGCGATTTACGTGTGAACACGTTAATAAGTGAGAAAGCATTTGACTCGCTCGAAACCCTAGCAGTCATTCAGGGATTACGGAACCAGGGGGCAGATGAGAATTATGTAAGAATACTAGAGGATATCGACAATGGGTCCACAGCTATCATCATCCTCCATAAGGAGAGCAGTAAAATACCTATAACGAAGGGTGTCAGACAAGGAGACACAATCTCTCCAATGTTATTCACAGCATGTTTACAAGAAGTATGCAGAACGTTGGATTGGGAACAGGTGGGAGTAAGGGTTAATTGAGAATACCTCAGTAACCTCAGATTTGCTGATGACGTTGCCTTGCTAAGTAACTCGGGGGAGGAATTGCAAAGCATGCTTTCCGCACTGGACGAACAGAGTAAAACCGTGGGCCTGAAAATTAATATGCAGAAAACTAAAGTAATGATCAATAACCTCGGGACAGCACAGCGGTTTGAGATAGGTGGCGAGGAAGTGGAAGTGGTAAGCGAATATATCTACTTAGGCCAAGTTGTGACCCCAGATCCCAAACATGAGGCAGAGATAATTAGAAGGGTAAGAATGGGGTGTGGTGCATATGGCAGACATTCTCAGATAATGAAAATGGAAGGCGACTCACCGGCGGCGTCTCCAGGCTTGACTCGCTGTATGTCTATTGCGAAGGGAAAAGGAGAGCTGACTCGGCGGCGCCGTTAACCACCATCAGAGTCTTTGAATGTTTTATGAGAGTCCTTTTGAATGAGAGTCCTTCAATGCTTTGAAAGCATTGAAGGACTCTGCCACCATGTTGCGGGGCGTCTGCCGCGGGCGGTTTGACCGAGGCGGGAAACGACCCCGCAGTGGGCGTGTCGCCCGTTGCAGCGAATTTGTATCGGGTGCTCTGGCACAACACACACACGCATACAAAACAGGATGATGCGCTGTCTTTCTCGATAGGGCATTTTTTAAGTTGATTCATTTCTTTTGGGGTAATGTTTCCTATACCGAATTCACCACTTTCTCGCGGTAACGTTTATTGGCCCACAGGTGAGTTCGTAGAACGCGCGCAGACTGACACTGACGCGCTGGCGAGTACGTGTTGGCGTGGTGTTGCCATAAGCACCGATTGCTTGCGGGCACAGCCGACTCTTGGCCTGGTGCGAACACGCCTCTTACGATACAGGCGCCAGCCAGGCAAGCTCCAAAGGTGGGGGAAAAGCGCATCGCATTTGAGCGTCCGCGGTGACGCGGAGGTAGTTCATCCACTGCGTACGCCTCGGCTAGTGATCGTTAGTGTTCCAAGCCGGGCTGGCAGGCTTATCTGACGCGTTTTACAGCCGACAGCATGGCAGAACCGCAGTAGACCGATTACTGAGATATCTAACGGTAACGTCAGATGCCAAGCCGGTTGTTTCACAGAACGTAAACCGCAACTGGTTTGAATTCTAATCTTGGACGTCGTCCAGTCACTGTAGCACCTCGTATGGACGTCACTGCTTTAGTTGGTGCAGCCGCCGAAGACCGCGAATGATATTTTTTCTTCTTCAAGGCTTTGTAAAAAAGACTCGAGTGTCGGAAGGGGGTTGTCTCCTCGGAGTCCGAAACGTGGCGTGAGTGCGCCCCTCAGGCGGCGACAGGAAATGGAACCCGGACTTACGCGCTCTGGGGGTCTTTGTTTCGACAGAGGCGCTGCCACAAGGGACCCGTGTCGCAACGCCGCTCAGTTGTTGGCGGGCGAGAAAATAACATCCCCCTCGCGAGGGGCACGATCAAATGCAGAGCATTTCCGCGGGGGGCGCGCCTGCAAGTCGTATGGATTACGTATTGGTTGTTGTTGTTGTAATTGCTGTCTTCCAGCGTAGACATTGTCGATGAAGTCGATGGTGAAACGTGCCGTGAACCCCCTGCCGTATGAGGCAACGTGGAGCGGCTATGACGCAACGTGGCGCGGCTATGACACAACACAATCCAACACAATCCACTTTAATCCAATCCAATCCAAATCCAAAACAATCCAAGCCAAGCCAAGCCAAGCCAATCCAAGCCAATCGAATCCAATCCAATGCCCCTCGCGAGAGAGTGTTATAGCGCCGAAATCGCGCCACCACACGAACGCGTGCTGTTGACGTCACGATCACGCCAGAGATGTTAGCGACCGGAGCGCGCGCGAACAACATATGTGGTTTAAGCGCGAAACGACCGCGGCGAGAGAGCGCGATGCGATCGCCCCCACCTGTTCTTGCGCGCGAACCGACTGTTGGTCAGCGCGAACCCAGCGCGGCGAGAGAGGGTGTTGCGCATGTCCCCACCTGTTGTGCGCCCGAACCGAACGCGGCGAGAGAGGGTGTTGCGAGCGGAGAGAAGGGGAGGAGGACGCGGGGGAGAGGGCGCACCTGTGGCCGACGGTTGAATGAGTCAAGTATATAAGGCGTGTTCGTAACCTTCCGTTCTGTGTCGGCTTTGTGGCGCAGTGGGTAGAGCACCATGTACCTTGCGTTCCGCTCGCAGAGTCGTTGGATCGAAACCTGGCGCCAGTAAGTATTATTTTGTTATATAGTGTAGGGGGAGCGATGCGGACTACGGACGTCAACGCGGGTGACATCGTGAGTTACTGAAATGATCTGCATTTCATAGCAGCCTACCATTGTCGCTGAAGAAGTAAGTGTATGACAGCTGCATCTTACCGGTACTCACCTACGGGGCAGAAACCTGGAGGCTCACTAAGAGGGTTCAACTTAAATTGAGAACGACTCAGCGTGCAATGGCGTGGAAAATGATAGGTGTAACATTAAGGGACAAGAAGAGAGCGGAGTGGGTCAGGGAACAAACACGTATTCAGGACATATTAGTAGAGATTAAGAAAAAGAAATGGACGTACGTGGACAGGGCATGTAATGAGAAGGCAAGATAACCGCTGGTCATTAAGGGCAACAAAGTCGATCCCTAGAGAAGGCAAGCGTTGCAGGGGGCGGCAGAAAGTTAGATTGGAAGATGAGATCAAGAAGTTTGCGGGGATAAATTGGTCACATTTGGCACAGGACGGAGGTAATTGAAGAATAATGGGAGAGGCCTTTGCCCTGCAGTGGGCGTAGATAGGCTGATGATGATGATGATGATGATGATGATGATGACGTTAATAAGACAATAAAAACACTGAATCAACAAAACACCTACATCGAGAACACAAGGTATCTTGGTAAGAACTTTATGTACTACAACACTCCTCAACGAGAAAAATTTCACCCATTTGCAAACAATGAGGTCAGCATGTCGTCGGTTCGCTGTTTGCTTGCACCTGCCTCCAAAACGCTGACGTTGCCGCACCTCCTGGCATGTTCCCAAGGAAGCCACAGCAGCACATGCATTAGAGGGATAGCAAAACGCTTTAAATCTGCGGCAACAAATACAGAAGCATATTGGGCATCTGACCTGAAAAAAAAAACAGCACTATAATGACGCTGAACGTGTCACCCTTGTGTTCAACCTTCCGTAATGTTTGAATGTTTATTTAAAGCTGCGCAAAATTGCACTTCCGTCCGAGACACCTGCGCTCACTAGTTCGTCAAAACGAAGTGCTCTGCTGTTCAAAAGGGTGCGCGACCCTTGCGGCGACCAAGTTCTCAAATGCTTCCTTTCCCTCTTTTCCTTGCATGCAGTGTTCTGGGAGCGAGCTTCAGGTTTTACCACCCGCACTGCCCCTCTCTCCCCTCACCCAAAGTTAAGGAAAAATTTCGGTCAGTGTGACGCCTGCGCCTGCCCCGCTTCAAAAAAAAAAAAAAAAAGAATAAGCCGTCGTCCGTCGACTCTACAGAATGCTCCCTCGAATGGCGTTTGCTGGTTATAGTTACACGCGCCTAGCCTAGGGAGAGCTCCCACGGGGCCCCGACGTTCTCCCTTTCCAGTGACAGCAATTAATCGCCGGCGGCACGCGGCAGTCACCCTCCTCGTAGCAGGCGCGGCTGGCGCCACACGTACTTCTCAAGAAAAGCGGCCGCCCTGCGACGTTTGACCGGCCAGCTTCACCTCCGCCTGCCAGTAAGCCACAGACGCAGCCTAACAAAAACACCTAACAGCCGTTGAGAGTTCGGACAGTTTTCCTTCTGCTCGCAAGTGTGAATGAGTGAGTGTTCTGCTCGAGACCCGCGCAAATACGCATTGCTTTCTCACCGTTAGGCCTCCCCAATCACGTTCCGGGCATGACACCGTCTTTCACGCACAACGCTGACCTCCAGTGGCGGAGAATCGCCCGTGCAGTGACGCGGGAAACACGCTGAGTTTATTTGACACTAGAAGGGGCACAAGTCTCCCAATATGTTGGGTACGATAAGAAATGTGAAAATGTTACCCTCAACAACCTCGCAGAGGCACAAACGCGTTGTTTTTAACAAGCCTCTCAGCGATCCCTGCAATTAGGCCTCGTGTCGGCTTGCTGGCGTATTCCGTCGGCTCGAAGGTCGATGACACGGAGGCGACGTTGCAGTGTGTCGCACGTCAGTGTAGGCTGGTTCCACAATGTTCGCAGCGAGCTTCGATTGTCGGGAAGCACTTCACATGCGTTCGTGCGGCCGCGCGTTCATATCGACAATAAATTTTCGGGGACGCTGGAGCTCACACGACACAGGACACCAACTGGCAGCCTATTTTCAAGGAGGTGTAGAGGAGGAAGGGGTCTAGTAGGAGGAGAAGGAGATGAAGGAGGCCTGGGAGTTTTTAATACTCCCATTAGGACAAACGCAGTATTCACAGCTAGATACTGCGTTTTGTGAAGAGGTACAATCGTGGTAAATGCGCCTATTTACGACGGCTTGTGGCCCCCTGTGTAAACTGGCAGTTTGTCCAACATCATACTACCACATGTGTGAGCAGCCCGCCTGCCGTGAGGAGTTTAAAAGACGCATTCCAGCCAAAAAACTCCCATTCAGGCTAACTTGTGTTTTGTGTGTATAGGTAATAAGGAAATAAAATTAACTAAAAATGTTACCGTACAGCGTAAAACTAGGGTGCAGGAAGCACTTTTTGCGCTCGGCGAACAAGCACAGCGGTCACCAGCACGACTACGCATCTGCGAACGTTTTTCTGTCCAAGAAATGCAATTGCTAGACGTGAGATATTGTGGAAACTTGGGGGGCGCTTACTGCACAAGCGCAATACAACAAATGGTAACCTAAGCTGCTTGAAATGCTGAAAATAAATAAAAGTGTAAAATGATTATACATTATTTACCCTATACTTCCAATGTCAGCAGCGCTCGCCCGTGGCCGAGTAATTCTACTTCCGGTCGCCCTAGCGTTCGGACGTGCGAATCATGAGCTCCGGCGGAGCGGTAATGGCGGCTCAGCAGAGCCGTGGAAACAGGGCTAACGGAAGCGATAGCGATGATTATCAGGTAATACTGCCCCAACTGCCCACCGGTCGTATTGTCGTGAACACGTTATTTTTGCACGGTGATGTGAAAGCAAGAACTTTCAAGGTCGAAGACTTCAGGGACGCGCTTGCATGGACTGGTTTGCCCTCCGAGGTTGTCGCCTTGGGAGCCTACCAAATAAACCACGTGTGGGCGATTACATTCAACAGTGCCGAAGCGACGAAGAGGACGATGTTATCAGTCACCCAGCTACAGGGGAAGGGCCGGCGGTGCGTCATCATTTACCCGCAAGACCAACAGGTACGGCTGAAACTGCATTGGCTGCTGCACGGCGTCGCCGACGAAGATATTCGTGGCGCCCTCGCGCCGTTCGGCAAAGTGGCCGAAGTGAACCGCGAACGCTAGCGTGTCCAAGGCGTTACAGACAAGGGGTCAACTACGAGGACGGTGCTGCTCAAGCTGAAAAGAGGCATCAAGCTGGACGACTCGCCACATCAGATAACAGTCGCGGAAGAGCTCGCCCTAGTGGTGGTTCCGGGCCGGCCTATGCAGTGTCTTCGCTGCAATGGACAGGGACATGTGCGCCGCGAGTGTAAGGTGCCGCGTTGTACCCAGTGCCGGTGATGCGGACATCTCGCCGCGCAGTGCGTGCCCTCGTACGCGTCGGTAACGGGGCGCGCTGACCCCGAGGAGTCTGCCCAGCACCTCATGGACGTCGCCGAAGCAGAGGAAGCAGCGCAAGGAATGGGTGGCAGCGAGACCCCGGGAACTACCGCGACGACACCGAGTGAAGCCGACGCTAACGCGGAGGAAGGAGACGCCGAGGACTCACGCGGAACGCTGACCAGCGAGAAGGAGGGCGCGGATAAAAGCGACGAAAGACGCTCGAACTCCGGGGCCTCCGGGGCCTCCGGGGAAGCGTTGGTGCAAGGGGAGGAAACCATGGACGCGGACATGGCTGTTACTTCGGCGGGTTCAGTCAAGCGTCCAGACGTTGAAAAAAAAAAGACGACGCAGGAGACGCGCACATCGGAGAGCCACCAGTGAAAGCGACCCATGCCCACTATTCCAACGGATAGGAACCCTGCGGAAACGCCACCCGGGAAACGCAGCCCGAGTGACAGTGCAGCAGCGGGAGGGAACGCGTAGCGCATCCCGTGACGCCAAAGGTAGGCGCCATGCTCTCGGCCTCAAATTGAACGGAAATGGCAGGACCCCGCCGTGAACATAGCTACGGTTAACGTCAGGGGATTGGCAAGCAAAAGAAAGCAAAGGCAAGTGGCCAGACTGTTAACTGAGCATGACGGTGATGTGTTATCCGTTCAGGAATCCAAAGTTCAGGGGGAGGCAGAGACTGAGAGCATGTTGCGACGTTTAACGGCGAGATACTATGTGTGCGTTAGTCATGCAGTCGGAACCTCGGCGGGTTGTGTGCTTTTTGTGTGAAAGCTTCCGGGTTTACTGGTTCGATCTGTAATTATCACTTGTGTCTCTGGACGGTTTGTTGTGTGCGACCTGTCTTTCTTTAAGGTTGAGGGGCGTATTCTGTTGCCTAATTTAGTCGACGAGCGGGTAGATTTTTTTTGCGAATATAGGCAGGCATTTATCTAATGAGAGGACGATAATATTTTTAGGGGACTTTAACTGTGTTTTAACCGCACGTGATAGGACAAGCAGCCGGCCTTTTAAGGATGCGAGTAATGAGCTGTTACGGCAGCAGATTGTAGAATACGGGATGGAGGATGTTGCTGAATGTATGGAGGGAGCCAGAAGCGTACAATACACCCACTTCCAGGGTACAAGCCACGCCCGGCTGGACCGGATATGCATAACTTTAGAACTGGTTCCGAAGTGCCGCAACTACACTGTTCTGCCAATGTCCTTTTCTGACCATTGTTTTGTCAAGTGTAGGATTGGGTGCAAAAAACAGAGTAATAGTTTCACATGGGACCTATGGAAGTTAAATGCAAAGCTTTGAAAACACGAATCTTTCTTTAGCTTAGTCAAGGACAAACTTAGCAAAATTGAACAGGACAGCCAAAAATACGGGTGGTGGCAATGTGGGAACTAACTAAACAAGCAGTCAAAATTAAAACTATCGAAAGGGGCAGCTGCATGAAGTACGAACAAAATAAGAAGGAAAAATCGCTACAAGCTTTGCTGCAAACATTAACAGAACAAGAAAGCAAACAGCCGGGGGGCTTACAGAGACGACATAAGACAAACAAAACAAAAACTAGAAATAATAGATGAGGAACGCTATCAAGGAGCGCTAGTGCGAGCAAGAGCAGAACAGGTGATAGCGGGTGAAAGGCCTACGAAAAGGGCTTTGGGGTTGGAGAAGGCGCACGCTAGTCGGAACCATATAAGCAAGATTGATTGGAATGGCGTTACATCAGACAATAACAACCACATTGAGTGAGCGTTCTTCGAGTACTACAAATCGCTTTTTGCTCTCAGGGAAGTTGATATGAAAAACTTCAAGAAAGAATTCCTCGGCAACATGCCGAGACTGGATGATGAAACGAAGGAGCTGTTACAGCAGCCAACAACAGTAAGGGAAGTTGAAGAGGCTATTGACTATTTAAACCCGAGGAAGTCGCCAATTCCGGACGGTTTAAGTGCGGCATTCTATAAAGAATTTAAAACTGAATTAGCTACGGTTTTAACTGCCGTTTTCAATGAAGCGTTTAATTTGAATGTCCTGCCACCTTCTTATAGATCCGCTCACATGATATTAATCGCAGAAACAGACGATGAGGAAAAACGTAAACAAGTGATTTCATACAGGCCCATTTCACTCACCAATGTTGCTTATAAAATTTTTATGGAGATGTTAGCAAGTACACTCCAGGGAGTGATCCATAAAATAGTAGGCTCTCATCAAACCTGCGGTATACGAGGAAGATCTATATGTACTAACATTCACAAGGCCAGGTGCGTGCTTGAGTGTAGCGATGCCGCAAAAGTAGGTGTCGCTGTTCTTCAGCTGGATGTCGAGAAGGCTTTTGATTGTGTGTCACATCAAGTGTTGCTTTGTATGTAGGTTCTGTTATCGAAGATGGGCTGGCTCTGGCGTACCGAAATCGCGGTACGCGGTTAGTGGTGAATAAGACATTGGGAGCGCCCATTGACGTGCAACGCTCGGTGCGCCAGGGATGCCCACTTAGCCCACTATTGTTTTATATTTACATTGAAACTTTGTGTTTGCGTATCCAAAAAGATGTAGAGATTCGTGGATTCCGAGTCCTGGAGACCCAAGTGAAACTGCTGGCTTCTGCGGATGACATTGCTGTGTTCTGTGAAAACAAAGAGAGCATTTATAGTGTAGTCCAGGTCAGAAAAGGGTTCAGTACCACAACCGGAAGCCTAGTATATTGGGGAAAATGTCTTGGTTCCTTGCATGGCAAATGGCAATCCACTCCCAGCGTTTTTGCCAACGTAGCCTGGACAACAACTCCAGTTAGGTACCTGGGAGCCCCCCTTCAGTTTTATAGGCATAGCGAACCATATTGGCGAGAACAGACAAAAGAAACTCGCGCGAAAGCGGACAAATGGAAAGGGGCTTATTTGTCCACGTTTGCTAGGGCTACCGTGTGTATTTTGTTCTTAGTATGCAAACTGTGGTATGTGATGCAGGTGTTGCACTACTCACGCACGAACGTGCAAAAGTTGCATCGAGTGTTCGCTGTTTTTGTCTGGGCCTCGAGTTGGCCGAGGTGCAGTCGTAACAACCTTTTTAGGCACGTAAAAGATGGAGGAGTGGGGCTACCGCATTTATTTGTGCGACAACTAGTAAATAGATTTCTTTTTTTGAGAGAAGTAAGGGACCCTTTTCTTCGTACAGTCTGTCAATTAAGGCTAGGCAGGGTTCTCTCTGATTTTGTGATTACGACTGCATACATGACGGGTGGTATCTTTGGATATTTTAAGGAGGTCGTGGCCAGCGTGAAGTTTTTAAACGCAATATTTTGAAAAGAGTATTTAAGTACGGTTGCGCGTAAGAAATTGTACCATGATATTGTCGATGTTGTGTTCCCTGTTCCCACGTAGAGGGCTATGTACTGTGGAAGGCCCGGTAGCGATGTGCTTAAGAGGGTAAAAGAATGCAAATTCAACCAGGGGTCAAATCCTTGATGTTTAGGTTACATACAGGAACATTATTAGTACGAACGTTAATGGAGGATAGGGGGTTGGTTATTCGTGCCATGGGGGACAGATTGTTTTAGTTGTAAATCCCCCGAGACAACAGATCATGTATGTTTGCATTGTTGAGCGGGAGTGTATTTTTGGGATGTGCTACAGAGAACATTGCACAAAGATTTTCCACTAGATCTTCACGGTATACGGTTCCTAGCAATAGACAATGAGGATGGAGTGCCTTACGATTTAGTCATGGCACTGGGTCTCCATAGTATATGGCGCTCTCGTACAGCAAGGTTGTACAATGATGTTGATGCGAATGTGCAAGGGAGTATTTCAAAAAGAGCATTGGGTGATTTGTTGAGGTTATTAAGTTCCACCAGGAATTACCTGATTGGCTGCCGCAAATAGAGCAGCTAATCACTATGAGGGCATTTTAAATGGACAAAGTCAGCCCTGTAGTGGCTGGCAACTCCACCTCTTGTATGTGCACCTATTTGCAATGTCGAGATGTAATCTGTTGTGAATTGTCAAAGACAGGCAATAAATACAAAACAAAAGCCCGTGGCCGAGTGGTCTGGAGCGCTAGGTATGTTTTTGTAACGGTTTTGCAAGTCACCGGTTAGAATCCCCCGGGATATATCTTTTTTTTTATAAGTTGACTTTTTCGTTTTCGGCCGATGTTTTCTATACTGAGTTCACCTTTTTTTGACCCGTAACGTTCACTGATCCACGAAATAGTTCACAGAACGCGCGCAGGCTGACACTGGCGCACTAGCGAGTTCTCTTTGGCGTGCTGTTGCCATAAGCACCGACTGCTTGCGTGCAGTGGGCACAGGCCAGAATCCACAAACCCTTGGCCTGGTGCGAACACGCCTTTTACGATATAGGCATGAGTGAGGCAAGCTCCAAATATGGGGGGAAAGCGCTTTTTACGATACTGGCACGAGTGAGGCAAGCTCCAAATATGGGGAAAAAGAGCGTGGCATTTGAGCGTCTTCGGGGACGCGGAGGGCGTTCATCCAAAGCGTAGGCCTCGGCTAGTGATTGCTACGATTCCAAGCCGTCCTGGGAGGCTTATCTTATGCATTTTACAGCCGAAATCATGGCAGAAGCGCGGTACGACGATTACTGAGATATCGAGAATGCCCATCCAGGATGCCGCCGCATGTCAAGCATGTTGTTTTACAGAACCGAAACCGAAACTTGTTTGAATGCTAACCAATCACGGTGCGTCTCCTGCGGTCGTTACAGGCTTTAGTTGGTGAGGCCGCCGCAAACCGCGCATGGTAGTTGTTCTTCTTTCGTCCTTTGAAAATAATTACCCACTTGTCAACCGGATAAACGATGAAAAGTGTGCTAATTTGAGGCAGTCTACGCAGTGCAAGCAAAAACGCGAGCTTGACAATTTCACTTCAATATCCCTTTAATACAGGGTACGCACTGTGTAAGCCCAGGCCAAAACTGAAAGCAACCACGCACGGGGCGGGGCACCTTGAGTAATCTTGGTGACGGTGTTGGCGACACCACGGACCCCGAGCCCCCATACTCATGCTGTAATCTACCGTGGCTAGGAGTTTAAGGTGAAGGGCAGAAACCACAAACGGTGGCCGTCGGAGCGTAGGTGAAGCTCCGGCGGATGGGCTCCCTGTCTGTTTACCAGGCAGGGCGCTCCGCGACCTCTTCACTATCAAGGTAAGGCCAGCGAAGGAAGTACCCCCTTTCCCTGATCCTTTTACATGCCATCTGGTAGCTCGTAACACCCCCTCCCCCCACCTTAAACGTGATCGACCCCTGAAAAGTGGCCGCACCCGAAGGTTCATTTCCGCCAATCCCAGGCCTCAGGTTTCCAAAGCCCAGTAACTACCCCTGTTTTTTGGTAATGCAATCTAGTGAACAAGAAAAGCCTCTTGCGTCACAGTCCGCGTGCCTGAAATCAAAATTTCTGGAGGGCATCATTGGCGCTTCATATAAGGCCAAAAACAAATAAATGGAGAAATCCTTGTTGAAGTACACAACCAACAGCACGCCACAATCCTCCTTGACTCGCATAGCCAATCTTGAAATCATGGTGAGCACCACCGGAGCCTGAATAGTTCTCAAGGTGTCCTATCAGAACTACATCTCATTAATGAGAGATATGCTGACCTGTTCGAGGGCCTTAGAAATCAGAGCGTGACATCTGTGAGGCGCGTAACTATGAGGAGGGATGACAAAGTAGTCTCGACCAAGCACATTATCCTTCCTTTTCACCGGAAGGAAAACGTTGAGCCTCGAAGCTCAACGTTTTGTTTTTAGATGGTTACAGATCATCCTTTTCAGAAATTTTACCCCCTTGGCAAATCCACTATGTGTCTTGTGACTTTCCCTTTAAAAAACTTGACAAAAATCGGGTACCACGACTTGCAATACTGCAGTCTCTGCAGTTTAAATATCCATGTGAACAATTTTACAGTGATGCTTCTAAAACCACCACTATGGTGTCTTGCGTTGCCCCTGGTCCGAATTTTCATGCCGCCAGAACCATGAGCGTACAGATATCCATTTTTCAGCAGACGCATGTAGAATTTCATCATCTATACAGATTGGCTGAGTGTTGTTCGGCATGTCATCCCACATACCCATAAAACAGCCTATAGTTATTGTCGTTTTAAGTGCAAATGCACTTCTTAAGCGACCCTGAACCTGCGTCCACCGGCGATGTCCGCACGTGGAGATGGGCGCGCGCAACCTGGCCGCTGACATGCACATACCCACGTGGGGGATTGGCCAGGAATCTCCTCGTCTTCCTTGGCAACGGGGGAGATGGCGCGCGCTGCCTGGCCGCTGACATGGCACATACCCACGTGGGGGATTGGCCAGAATCGGGCGTGAGAAGGGCTAATGCACCCGCTTAAAGGAGTACTGACACGAAATTTTCAAAGCTGAGATCCGCTCTAGCACTCAAGTACAACGACAACACAAATAGGTGTCTGTGCATGGCACATACCCACGTGGGGGATTGGCCAGGATCGGGCGTGAGAAGGGCTAATGCACCCGCTTAAAGGAGTACTGACACGAAATTTCAAAGCTGAGATCCGCTCTAGCAATCAGTACAACGACAACACAAATAGGTGTCTGTGAATAAATGCATCTTTCTTTCTTGTAGTGTGTGTGTGTGTGTGATCTCTCTTTCGCGAACATACCGAACCGCGCAAATTCAACTCGTGCATTCGCACTTTCACATTCTTCCCCTCGGGGAAATGCGGGGAATTTTTTCAACACCATTATGTCTGTCTATGCACAAAAGCATCAACTGCACCTGTGCTGGGTCCCCGGCACTCTGGGATGGCTGGCAACGAGTTCTCAGACGAGAGGGCTCCTGCGGCTGCACTCGGGAACACTGTACACATAACAATGGTACCCTATACTTACCTCAAGCCACACATAAGACAGCACTTGCGTAGAACATGTCAAACACACTGGAGTGAACAGACAGACAACATATTACATGTAATAAAGCCACTTTTGGGACGGCACACAGCTGTCTTATACAACAGACACGACACACGAAGTCGCCTTGGCTAGGCTACGGATTGGGCACACGCATGCAACGCACTTGTGTCTGCTCACGGGATCTTCTAGACCCCTGTGTAGCAGGTGTGGATAGGCCGTATTCGTAGTTCACGTACTCATTCAGTGCAAGGCACTCGACACCACACGACGCAAACAATTTCCTGAACGGGACAGACAACACATCACGCTACACCCATCACACTTTTTGACCGACGACCCAATGTTTTCTTACAAGCGTGTCTTTCAGTTTTATCAGACGTCAAGTTTTTACAGGTTCTTTCACATCATGCATAATCACACTGGCCCTATACAGCAACCATCTTCATGGATTCGCTTCATTTTTGTTTTTACTGAGACAATTTAATATTTAACTGCACATCTGTCCCCATCAAATACCTTTTCTTTGGTTCTCTTTGCCCTCGTTGGCCAGGCGCCATTAAACTCGAACCATCATCATCATCAAAAGTGAGAATATTGGCGAAAATTCATCCGTGCATTCAAGAAATCGGCCAAGACATAAACGGGCAACGCAGTGTTCTGTGCGACTGTGTCGAACGTAGTGACGTCCTGCAAACATCTATCCACGAGACGCATGCTAACGGTGAAGATCACGATGCCGCATGGGGTCTCCTCCCTCGAAAAATCGTTGTAGCTACGAAGAAACAAGCTTTCGTTCATTTCCATAGACGATACGACAATATCACATGGCCTAAACGGAAAGGTTCGCGACATCAAGCGTTACAGGTGAAATTATCGCTACTTCAGGAGACATGCGAGTCACAGGACGTGTTACGCTAGTTGGTTTGATTGGCACTACGGTGTCCGTTTTTCAATCGCGGCAGCAATTTCTGAGGTGCGTACCGACGATGTGATAAAACAACCACCGCCGTTAACTTTGTGTCAAATTACCGCCTCGCAGTTTTCAATGAAATGACAAAATTCCGACTGGCAATGAAAATGAATACAAGAACAACCTAAAGCAATATCGGGCGCCTCAAAACATTACTATAGTGCGCTTGTGTAAAGAAAATGAAGAGTTACTTGCCTATGCGTTCTGCCAAAGTGCTGCTTTCCATGTTTTGCTACAATAAACTTTCAGTCGCTTTACGTTGGAAACTAGCAGGATGCCGTGAAGGTATATATATTAAGGATGAGGCTTATCAAACCCTATGCATGGAAAAACTGCCTGATTCACAAGCATATAGTTTATTTGAAGCCATATGTCAAGCTTTCCTGGTAGCATTTTCATTCCTGATAACCCTCTGAAGCCAGTAATATTCCCTTAAGTACACTACGGGGTTGTGCAGAACACCGATTGGCTCATATAATACTGCAATGAACGGATACATAAGCGCGTTCACTTCTTGGTGCGCCTCTTCCGACAACCACTCTGGAGGCACAATATCACATGAAGACGAAGCCAAAGCGACTCATTTAAAAACGCACTACATGTGATGCAAGAATTTCATTTTTGGATGACAGAAGTGGCCTAGAAGTGGAACAGGGGTGGAAATTATGAAGCTTTGCAGCTTCGTCTCAACGTATCGTGAACTGCTGCTCAAGCGTTTTCTGTTCTCACCACACCTGTTAGGCCAGCAGCAATGAGGCCGAACCCTGAAGGGCCGGCGTTGAATCCGTTTGGATTTAGGCAGCGGTTGTTGTTTTCAATTGATAATGCTGCTTTAAAGCCAGAACCAGGAGTGTATGCGTGACAAGCCATGAAATCACAACATGAAGGCCTGGCATGAATCCGTTCCAAAATATAAAATAAGTGTCTTCATTTCCTACTATAGCTTTCAAGCCAGAACAAACTACCCAACCTTGCGAAGGAGCGACATAATACCTTGAAGTAGGGGCGTCGAACCATTACAACCAGATGTGCAAATGTTTTCAATTCTTACTCCACTGTACGGCCAGGAGCAACAGAGTGCACTTGACAACCAACAACATGACGCACTGAAGGGTTGTAGGTAAACCATTAGGATATGCCGCATCACTGTTTTCTATTACTGCACCTGGATAACCAGAAGCAGTAGTACGTGCTTGAGAAGCAGTTACATGGATTTCGAAGGGACCTGTAACCCATTCCGACCTGCAACCCAAGTATTTGCCATTACTACAGAAGCTCCAAACCTAAACAGCCTACAGACACTGTTTCGAGCTTCTCCAAATTTGTGGCAGTTGCTGGAACAACAATTCAATCCAAGTGCGGAGAAGAGGTGTTGAATCTCAGTTAAAGCTACAAGGCGAGTCGCTCAGACATGTGGCTCGCTCTGTAAAATATCAACGGTCTGTCATGACAGAGATACTGGAAATCTGCGTGTCTGACAATAAATATTGTAAACCTCTTTGTTGAAACTTAGACGCAAACTAGTGTAAACGTCGCGAATTCTTCACTGCAGAAGCACCAGAATGGCATAATAAAACTACAGCCATCACTATGAGACACAACTGCAATGGAGAAACTTTTATTGCTCACGAAGGCCACCACACACACCGCATGAAGATAAATGTAAGGTAAAGTGATCTTTCATTGTTTAGAAACAGATTAAGCTATCACAAAACAACTTTAATAGCTGTAGACACTTCTTGGACATTCTAAGAATGCAGGCAAAATAGAAGCAGTTTTAGCTTGGTTCACGCGTAATCAGCTCCACAAATACCACATCGATTAGCAACAGGAGCTTACGAACCGGTAGCATAGCGGGCATAACAAAACGTGGCCGAATGCGGATTTTAAGCAATGTATAAAAGATACTGAAGCTTCCTGCAACGACGGGGTCTCCAAAATCTAGCAATGCTACCACCCGAATGTTTAGTACTCATTTTATATTAAACAAAGGACTACTCACAATTCCGGGCAACCACAGTCCACATCAGTCGATAGAAAAAGCAACGCCATTTGATTACCTGAACAATAGTCGCGCACGTTCATGCGGCTTTTTTATGCTACCCAGCCTCAGACGGTTGTGTACAATCGTTTCGTTCTTTGATTGGATCTGCAATATTGCTGTAATTATTGCTGTTTACGCCAGCCAAAAAAAAAAAAGAAAACACGCCACATTATGAATCCGCTCGCATATGTTAAGTCAGAGAAACTTGCAAAGCCGGTGCGAATCAGTGAGGAAAGCTTCCTTGCGATATTGCAAGGTTTTACAACACACTTAATATCGCGCAAAGCCGTCCGATCGGCCGTATGTGACAAAAATAAAACCGAAAGTGCAGAGAAGTGATTCACCATAATGGGCTGTCCGCTCCCGTTATCGGCTTACTGCTACCACCCCATGCAATACAAATTTCCCGCCTTCGCAGAGCTCGCGCGCCGCCTGCCTCAAACTGTGCCAGCGGGAGTTCTGTTCTCTTTGTGCTTTTCTCCCCGCACGTGCGGGAATTCCACTGCCACATTTTGCATTTAATATCCTAAAAACTAACCCAACGGGCGTCCTTAAAGGGGTCCTAAAATACCTTCAGCCGATGCATGGATGTACATGTAACCAAATAAAGTAATGTATTAGCTATCTCCTCCCACAAGACTTTTTTTAAAGCGATGTGTATTAGCTGAGAAATCGTAAGTCAAAAACCGCGCATTATCGTCGCACCGCGTTTCCTCCTCCTTTCAACTTACTCTCCGCTGTTGACGGCGCGCAGGCCTTCCCTCCCGTGATGCTGCGCTCCGGGGCGGTGACGTACTTCCGCTATTGCGCTGCTCACACTGCCGCATCACTGCCGTCTGCTACGGGCAAGCTTTGTTGACACCTTGAATCATGCACTCCGATCAAGGCTGGAAAGCGAACGAAAAACCCGGCCGCATGTGTGCGGCGGCCTGGCCTTGCCCTTTCGCGGTGTACGTTGCTGTCTTATTTTGCGGTGGTGTAATTCCTGCCGGCGGCATGTGAAAGAGACATTTTAAACCGATACAGAACCCATGCACAAAACGCTTCAATCATGTGACCAGTTCAGCTTGGGGCGACGCGTGGTGGAGAGCGGCAACGTTGGAAAAACATGCTCCGGCGGGGCTCTGAGCTTTCTAGCGCTGGAGCGAGCGCCATTTCTTTAACAATTTCAAACATCGGTTGCCTTGGCAACAAGGCCCAAACCGCCCCAGAAGTCAGTTACGGTTGCGTGATCCCGGTTCAGCTCGGGGACCCATCTCGCAACATGTGGGAACTGCAGGCGTACCACTCACTCCCATTGGGAAGTTTGAGATGCGTTTGGCATTACAGGAGGCGATGGTGTGTGTGTGTGTTGTGGACGCCTTTGTTTCGCGATGAAATGCGACGTTGTGCTTCTGCGGATGGATAGTGCTTCCCATGTTCTGGATTATCTTTCTCGAGCGACGTACGACCCAACCTCGCATGGAGTATCTGCAATGTGCGTGGCTAAAAGCCATCTCGGCTTGCGCGCCAGAGTTAAGTGACTTGCTGTTCGTCCCCGCAAACCGCGCGCGAGGTGAGTGCCGAATTTACGACGGGCAGGAGCAGGCAACCCATCGTCTGTCCATCACGGTTCAGACTTGCAACGCATTTTGTGACGTTGTGTTCGTTCGAAACGCGTCTCCGGTTTGTTTTGAGGTTGAATAAAATGCATCCGTCAAACCCGGGCATTCGGCTCAGGGCGTTCTCTGCGATTGCACGAAAGAAGTGCCACGGGGCTTCAATGCTTTCTTTATGGAACATACTCAGGTAACAGGATATCCATGTCCTGTTATGGCCGTGTTGCATTCAATACGAACGGTTAAGCGTTTGCTTACACTTGTTTCGTTTGTCGTGAAATGTCCAAGCACCCCGGCACTCCACTCCGCTGGCAGATCAGCTGGCGAGCCGACGCTGAGCAGACGACTCATCTCTTTGCCGGAAGCGTGAAAAAGCCGCCCA
Organism: Haemaphysalis longicornis; assembly: GCA_013339765.2. NCBI lineage: Eukaryota > Metazoa > Arthropoda > Arachnida > Ixodida > Ixodidae > Haemaphysalis > Haemaphysalis longicornis. The sequence goes on from CM023453.1 coordinate 145,442,759, forward strand.
ATAGCAGGATGTCTAGCTCATGACGAACATATGGGAATCGATGATGTAGACATGTCAAGATGGCGGTGTCCAAAAACACGAAGGGAAGGGTGAGAAAAAGGCGACAAACTTTGCAACAAAAGTGTGAGCTTTCCGCTGCGCGTAAAAGAGTAATACGTGGCACAGATGACGTTGACGACCCAATCTAACGGTTGCGCTACTTCATTTAGTGTGCTCAAAACGCCTTTCAGGGCCCCTTTAACTAAAGGAACCCGGGCGCTGCCGGTTAATTACGTATATTTTTCCTCAAATGTACGTATAGTTTCTTCGAGCTAAACAACGGGAAGGTGTATGATAAGCGCCAGCGTTTTACGAGTTTCGAACACTTATGGCTATATAAACCGCTTGGCTTCCGAAGCCTCTGGGGTACGCCGAGAACAACAGCGTTACCCCGGGACGCCGCCTCGGTGCTCTATACTTAGGTCGAGCGAGCGAGCTAGGACGACAATGCGAGCGCCTAAAGTGGTCTGCACTTAAAAAAATTGGCAGTCGCTTAGGTCGTCTATGCCAGGATATACGTAACGTGAGTTAAGGTTTAGCTGGTTATTCTTAGCTTTCCTGGTTGTGTAGGATCAGCTTGCTAATCATACTTACTGCTATATTTATCAAGCGGCTCCTGCGCAGCGTCACCAATCGCCACAGAGCTAAGCTGGCTCCACAGGCGCACGCCGGTGTTGCTGAGACGCAAGAGCCATAGGTTCCACACCCGGCGACCCCTCGCATGATCATCAAGTGAACCGGGCAGCCACGTGCCACGCTTCCGCAGCACGCTGTTGCTGCGACGCACGAGCCATCGGTTCCACACCCGCCGACCCCTCGCATGGTCATTAAGAGGAACGGGCCGCCACGTTCCGCACTTGTGCAGCCCGGGAAACTGCTCAACCTCGGTCAGTGTAGCTCACGCTACAGAAGCTCGCAGCACACCTTTGCACAATTCGGCACGGCGTCGGGTGAAACGGACACCAACTACGTAGGCCTAGCGCTTAACTTCGGGCGCAGCCTTACGTTCTAAACAAGACACGAGAAGAATTCTCACAACTTCTCACCGCTGCAGTTGTGAACACCGCTAATATTATTCCCTGACAGAGGTCGCGCTACACAGGAACAATTTCCACAATCAAACCAGCGGTAGATGCACGTTCCACATTCTTACATCTCAAATTCGGTGACGATCTTTCGCATAAAAACAGCCCACCATGATTTCCTGGCGTACAAACCACGACTAGGTAAGGCACACCAGGACAAACGACGACAAAGCGCCTTCTTAATGCACCCCACCACAATTTTTGCAACGGTCGCATGCAGCGCTTTTGGTACCCGGCAAGCTCGTTGACGTTGGACGACGAGAGGGCGGTAGGCAAGCGACGGCGTCAGAAGTAGTTCCCCTTTCCAACATACTTCACAGAAGTCAGGCAAACGGCGAGCAGCCATTATATGCGAATGAATGCAGAATCTCTTTCCTGTTGGAAATGCTGCTGGAGAGTTGAGAGGTCTATGGTGCCCAATGACAAGAGATTTCATCCGCGTTCTGATGCAGGGGTCGTTAGTACTGGCGTGGTTGGTTGTCTAACAAAGCTATAGACTATAGTCTTTCTTGTGCGACATAAGCACAAATATTTTGTCTGTCTGCCTGTCCCTTCATTCAGCCATCTAGCGAGAAGTTGAAAGTGAAAGCGAGAAGTTGAAAGCGGAACATGCTCAATCTAATGTAGAAATATACTCCGTATTTCTCCCCATTGTTCAGCACGACAATATTACTGGGCTTATTTGAGGAAGGACGTATGTACATACTGGTGCTTGCGGTGTTCTTTTAATTAAGAGTAGACATGTTCTTGATTTTTGCGAGAGGAAATAAAACCGGATTGAAAATAATTTATTCGCGGAATACAAAGAATAATGGCGCCAGAACCTGACGCTCGTGGCTCGAGCGTCATGTCCCATCCCAGCAGATGGTGCAGTAGTCAGAGAGCGGGAAGATTGACCTCCGCGAACCTCCAATCAGGGACGGAGACAGGAGTTGAAATCTGTGAGAGGTGGACGGGCGAGACAGGAGAGGCAGTTATGTGGTTGGGTTGGCAAAAAATTTTGTACAGCTTCCTCGGAAAGTTTTCAGTTGAAGAAAACGTTTTTCTGGTTCAGGATTTGAAGCTGGAATTACCGCCTACCTAGAGCAGCCCTTCTAGCGACCGAGCGAACTAGAAGGGCCCCTCGCATCAGCGTCAAATTTTCAAACGCTTCAGATTTCTCTCATGGTAACCTAACTGGACCTTGGCGACTTTTATAACTGGTACATTATTACCATCAATGACACAAACGCTCTGTCGGGGCATTCGGGGAGCGCGAACGGGGAGCCCTGAGAAAGAGAGAGAGAACCACTTTCTTCCTTGAAGAAATGAGCCTACGGGTTTGTTTTGTATCTGCATGGTCGCCATTGAAAACACAGGTAATTTGAAATTTGGTGCGGACCGTGGAAGCTATGCACATTTCCAAAGAATAAAAAAAACCTAAGTCTGTATAAAGGCACACTCATCCCAAAAACTTTTCGGGTGTGTTTGGTGTAGAGGCCAGAAAAATGCACACACCTCTAACCATATATCGCTGAGCTTCAAAAAGGGCTAAGAAGCAGCCTATGTCTGCCTCGCCCTCAGAACACGTTTTAATTTTAAGTAAACATATTGTAAAAGCGCATTACGGGCCCGCTAAGGCCGTGTGCGCCACATTTGGGCCCGTATCCGAGCGGCTTCCGCTAGAAATACGAACACCACAGTGTGTATATTACTGCGCGCTGACCATCAGTCATAGGCTTGTCTCGCAGGCTCCCAAATGTGTTTGGCTAGATCACGCCACAACTTTCCGATTAACGTCATGCAATCGCAGTATATTTCAATAAAACATTTCAGGAGGGGCTTTAAACGACCCAAGAATATGAAGGCGAAAATGTAGTTGTACCTTTGCGTAATCTACTCTTTAACTATCTGTTTGAATTTGTGGCCGCACTAGTCACCCCTTGACCAGCCTTCTTGACTCCTCCCACGCTCCTTCCGATCGTTTGCAATCACTAGGAGCCTGATGTTAATCGGCTTCTGAACTTTCTTGAACTTCGCTTCCGATCCCGTCACGATTTTACCAGCCCACTGGACAACCCCCTGTGGGTTCCTCTAGTCTCGCTAGCCAGTGCCATTTTCTAGAGCGCCCGACGTTGCTCCTTAAGGGCCCTCCTCCGATCACAGCTCCTCCTTATCGAAATCCTGTTTCCTTTTCCAGGAGCCTTATCCCGAGCAGACACTCCCCGCCTCGCGCCCTTTCCTGGCTTGCGAACCCCCGCTTGGGCAACTTCAACTTTTATTAGACATCATATTTTCGAAACCCCAACGCCCGTGCTGTAGACAAAGTGATTTAGGGCTTGAGCCCTAAGAGAGTAAGCTTCCACATACCCCCCTACCCGAAATACCACAGTTGCAGTTGTTACCCGGCATCGCGATCCCTACCGCCTCGTGTTAACGATATCGGCTTGCCTTTCTGCAGTTGCCTACGGGGACTTTCTGATTTTAATTGTGTTTTTACGCATGCCTCTGTAGGTACTTAACTCAAATATTTCCCCTACCGATGCAAAATGAATTCGCTATAGAACTACACTTAACCTGTTCATTTTACGCATTGTTTTGTTTATTAGCACTAAATAACGGCACAAGAAGGGCCACTGCGCGATTTCCAGCTTGTATTCTTGTGCTCGCAGCACACGTTTCCGCGTCTCTTTCTAGGGAGTAAATTCAGAACACCAGTCAAATGTAAATTTTGACATAAATGAATAGTGCAATGCTTGGTTGCGTAGTTTCGTTTCGATGTCTACACACCCGCGCCAAAGTACGCTGGGCAATACAGGCTTGTGCTAACCGTTGCGCCTGTGTAAAACGTTTGCAAAAGCTTAACTTTCATACCCTTCTGATTTATTCCAACTATATGGGAATAAAAGGATGCCGAAAGCAAACAATCGCTTGTGACAAAATGGTGGCCCAACCACCGAAAGCAGCCAGGTTACTAAAAAAGGAATGCTAGAATATATAGCTACATCAAGGCACTAAGATACATTAGAGGCCTGCTGACAGTGTTTTAATGCTCATTAGAGTAGTTGTAGTTATTGGCGTGTGAGCAGGGGTGTCAAGCTAGGCCATGATTTTGTGAAATGAAAAAGGGCAGCTGGCGGTACGGGGCGGTATTAAAAGTTCCTGAAAGGTGATCTTAAAGCTCTATTAAAACATTCTTTAAGGGTCATTGCTTTATAAGCGTTTGCAGAAAAATGTTAGTACTAGTTTTGATCTGTTTTACAGTACGGCTAAAACAAACGTGTTTTCTTAGAGTCTTGTTAGAATCGCTAAAAAAGGACGTGCTTCAAGAAAACGGGTGGTAGCTGCTAGCCCTTGTAGTATTTGATTAAAAAAGGTATTTATGAAGGTGCTCTAAATTAGTGTTTTAGCAACGGACACAACGAATTGGGGACGCGCTCATCAGAAGCATCATGCCACTTGATCTGTCTACAGAGAAACAAATATATTTCAAAGTTCTGAATGTTTCGCTGTTTTCAGATATTTTCAGATTTGGAAATGAATACATAAATAGGCGGTCGGTTGGTATTCTCACTTACGGCGGATTATTTTTAGGGTTATCGCTCGTAGCTCTTTTTATTTATAAGCCAATACACTGTGGGTGATCGCACCCTAATTATTTTCAGTCATACACAAAATGTTAAAGCATTGCTTAGGGTTACTACAGCCTGCTTTCTGAATAAATGTGTCAATGGATATTTCCTTGGATCTCCTGATTCTTGCTGGTGCTACAAAAGAGGTGTGCTGTAAAAAGTTCCAGTTAAACAAGAATGCCACAAATTTGACTGATTTCAACACAAACACAGACCGAGAATTTGATTTTACCTTTTTAAACTAAATTAACTGATAAACAACACCTCGTCATCATTTGTAATTACCTTACGGCTGTAGGGAAACCCTACCTAGATGTGAAGCATCTGGTCTCTTGGTTTAAAAATGCAACAATTTTCGACCCATCTTACAAGAACCGATTGCAAAAATTGTAAGTAAACAAAAACAACGCACAGCTGTTAACTCTCAGTCCAAATAAAATAAACTAGAGATCTTGCTCTCTTACCCTTTCTGCATTGTGTGCCGCCAGAACTGCGCTAGGCTTCAATTTTTATTACAAACGGCACTGCCCAGCACTGTTCTCTATTCAAAGCAAACCACCTGCTAAAAAAAGGCTGCCAGAGTGCAGGCCATTTTTTCATCTCCACTTGAAGCAGCCAAGGAAATCGCGCACAAAAGTTTGCGCAGCCATTCAGGCAAAACACTTTTCACTCTTTCTTTACTTTTTCACGTAATATATGTATATATGTAAATACATACAGCAAGCCGGCTAGTCCTTCCCCGCAGCTCGTACTTGTTTTGAGTTTCTTGCTACTTTCCTCAGCAGCGATGAAAACTTTGCAGTTGTTTTTCTTTTGCGCCATGTTGACTGCTGGTTTGTAAGTATATTTACGAATAACTAAAACTTTGTACCCCCATTTTGCCTAAACATATGAAAGAAACGTTCAAATCGAAGCAAAAATAGTCCTTTATTCTTTATTCTGACCTTTATTCTGACGTAACGGTCATGCTTCACGGCTACAGTGTATTGAAAGGGCGTTAGGGGGTCGACCAGTGGCAAAAGGTAACGTTTCCAGCAAAATAATTCCTGTTCAACTGGTAATATAAGTCTAAAGGTTTATTATGCGTTTAGTTTGCTTCTCTTCAGAAGACGTTGGAATGCGGCAAACGCATGCTAATGGGTTTTGGAAGCTCATGGGGATACATGGGCGGAGATTAATATAATGCAAAGAAAGAAAACCTGAAGCTGAGTTCGCGCTGTGACGTTCGGTATTTAGGTTTTTTGCTCAAAACCTTTGTGTAAGACATTTTTTGTTAGTAAGAACAAAAAGCAGACTTTTGGGGAGTAGTTTACGGAATGAACAAAATATCGCGAAGAAACTCGGAATTACGCTCAAAAGAAACGACAGAAAAGGTTCTCAGCACGGAAGAAATTTTACTTGATGACTCATACCTGAGCAATTAGGCGCTTGGTACAGAGCTAACAGTGAGCCTACTGGCGATGCTGTTAGCCTCTCATTTGTCGCCAAATTTTGTGTCGTGAACAAAATGCCCTGGCAGGACCCAGCATTTCTCGCCCAGGACGCCGAGTGCATTCGTCACACTAATCAGGCGTGCAGCATAGATCTCACTATTCGTGTAAAGAAAAAAACACAAAACAAGCATCCAAACCGCATAGTGGATGATACGGCGCAGGTGAAAAATGCAAACCCCCTCCTTTCATGTGTTCTGGTAGGAATTAGGTTTGCCGTTGCTCCGGAAAGGGAAGGGGGTTGACGTCATTCGAGGTACAGCACATGCATCAGGCTAGGCATGACCCAGAAGGTCCCATCCTAGATGCCGAGCATATGCGTGAGTACCGAGAATTTGCCATCCGAGAAGCCGAGTGAAAGCGACAAGCCCGCCTAGGCAACGAGGAACATTTCATACCCTCCCCCATCAGCATATGTAGTGGTTTACAACAGCTGCGCTGGACATCCACTTTCTCATGGCAGGATGGCGTCCTTTTTTTTTCTCTGTGTTGTCCGGAAACAGCATAGTAAAGTTGAATTTAACTATATGCACTCCCAAAAAGACGGAATAATCCCTTTGAAACAAGTCGAGGTGAATGAAGTTATCACATAATTTTTCATATTCAATAACAGCAAAGTGTTTGATGTTTATAGAATTCAAATAGCATCTGTCAAGTATGTGGTAGATGTTATCATGCCATATTTCACATATATTCGTAATTTGAGTTCGTCATGCGGACGTTTCGACTACAGCAGGGTAATTGCTACGGAACACATCAGTATTCAAAAAGGGTAACAAAACCGTCAAGACAGCCGTCGCCCCATATCAGTTTTGTCTGTTTTCTGTAAAGACCCAGCAAAAATATACTAATACGTCTATCATCCTGTATGGACCATCATAAAATCCCAACTCCTGCTCAGTACGGCTCTGGCAAGCAGAAATCGACGACATTGGCTCTTTTTGGTCAAAACAACAATATATTGGGCGGTAAGAAGCTATAACCACAGGAAGCACTTGAAGCTAACAACATCGGGTTTATTTTTTTTAATTTCTGAGAAGGTAGATCAAAGTGTTTTTAACTGACAAAGTGACGTGAACCCCACAACATAGATATAAACATCGATACTCCGTTCAAAACATATCGTGGAAAACAGTTGAAGCTGCGAAGTAGTACGCAGAAATTTTCATGCTGGGAAAAGCGCTACAACGATGAGGACAAGCAAGTATACGGGACAAAGCGCACCTCGTCGTTGTAGCGCTTTTCCCACCATGAAAATTTACAAACAAGCCGAGCAAGTAGTTATTCCGAGTAATCAGGTAGATAAACAATATCGATCACTCCGCTCACGTCGAGGCTGCAGCGGTAGGAGGAAGCGCGCTGGGGAGTCAAACCTGTTCCAAGAACCAATGTTCCTAGGACCGATGCCGGGGATTTCTTTTTAAAATATATAATAAAAGGTGAGAAAATAAAATAAGTGAGGGGAAAACGATGCTTTCTGCATGGCGGAAGGCAAGAACAGAAGGAAACTGGCGAAGCAAGAGGCGACGCCTCCTAAACGTTAAGACGCATTCGTCTTCACACTCCGCTTGGACATGAGGCGCATGTCTGTTCTCGTTCTAACATGTGCTGAAACCAAAATACTATAGAACATTGCAGCAACGACTGTACGTAAACTTACTCGGTTAAGATGACAATAACGAAATCTTCAGTATAAAAACTGAGTTCTCAGTATTTGCATGTTAATTGATTTGAGTAGGCTTGCGTCATACGTTTCTCTTTGACAGCCGTGCACACTGTGTATGCAACGGAGCAAAGGCGTGCATTCCCCTCACACCTAATTGATTACTGCCGCTGCCAAACGGTAAAAAAAACTACATCGATGCTTAGAACGTTCAAATAATGTGAAGGCGAAAGCGTAGTGCAAAATTTCTATGATCTGCTGTTGCATTTTCTGATAAACCTAACGTCCGCACTCATCAACACTAGACCAGCTACCTGGAATGCTTTTTAAAGCTCCTTCCGCTCGCTCGCTACAGACAAGAAATTCCTGTTGGCCCCCAGCGGCCACTTCACTTTCCATTGGGCTCTTGCTGCACGTCCGGCAGTTGCTTACCCGCCTTTAGCGGTGATGTTTTTTTCTTTCCCAGCGCGTTTCCTGGCGCCCTTCCTCATAGCCCTCTCGCAAACCTCCTCCAGCGCTGACGTTTCCTTTCCCCGCGCGCTCTCCCAGTTCCTAGGCGATTATGGGCTCATCATAACGACTTCCTGTGCCGCATACGTTGTTTAAAACAGATTTATGGCTTTAGCGATACAAATAGTATTTCTGAGGTCGGCCAGTGACTAGAAGCTATGATTCCCCAAAGCGGCACGCTGTGTGCTTGGAGTACGTTTTCTGGCCTGCCGTATCAAACCAGACACGCCTGGGAGAATGCGTGGAGCCTCCTCAATACCTCACTAAAATTGTGCAACCAGCCGTTGGAAGGAATTTAGGCACAGTGAACTGCACCTAGGGCGTTCAGGCTCGTCCTGTGGAGGCTGGAAACGCCTTTGACCGCTGGAAACGTCCAGAGGCGCTGACCGCCATTGGCTTCGCCGCTCTTCGTAGCAGAACTGTGCACCGGCCGCACGCGTTAGGTCTGCGTCGCTGCCCGGCGCGGTTCGCGTCAAAAAATGCCAGGTTGCGGTGAGCCGCCCTACACAACAAAGCAAAAATGAGTCGAAAAGGGTACGCTTCCTAGAAGATACGAAGAGGACACGCCAGTTGATTGATTGATTGTTGGGTTTAACGCGCCGACGCAACGCAGGCGATGAGGCGCGCCGTAGTGGAGGGCTCCGGATTAATTTTGACCACCTGGGGATCTTTATCGTGCGCCGAAATCTCGTGCACACGGGCGTTTTTGCTTTTCGCCTCCATCAGAAAAGCGGCCGCCGCGGCCGGGAATCAAACCCGCGACCTCGTGCTCAGCAGCGCAACGCCTTAGCCACTGAGCCACCGCGGCGGGTCGACACGCCAGTGCATTGTAAAAGTGATGTGCTATAAGAGGCAATCTACGAAGGCATAGCAATTATTACTTCCACTCGGGAAAGTACGTTCCAAAACGCTCTGCTGTGTTTGCTTTTGAAATGAGATTCCCATTTTTTGTGCGAGTTTGTTACTTTTCTCAACCATGTTGTGGTCCGTGTCTGTGGGCTAACACGCCCTTGAAGGCACTTGTATTTCTTTTACAGGTTCAGTGCTGTACTTTAACGCCAAGCTTCGGTGTTCTCACTGATGGCCTCCTAACGCGAAAACGATCTGCAGGAAAGCCCGCTTTCTCTGTAAATGGAGATGAATGATGATGAATGAACTGAAAGAAAAAACGCTTCCCGTGGCTGGAATCGAATCTGGGTACTTCGGGTATTTCGACACCGTCGAAGGGGTTTGGAAAACACAGGCGACAACCAAAGAATCCGTCACAACAAAGCTGTGCGTTCAACTATCGTCGTCGTTAGACGGAGGGGGGCAGAATTTTTGTTTTTTTATATATTATGCGGCAGTACCAAACTCTATGACAATTTATGCCTTTATACTTCCATGCTGTGTTGGCGGAAATTGGGCGGTGGATGTTCTTGGAATAAATCAACCTATGCGCAACCATTCGCACGCCAATTGTCCATTTCACTGAAGCCGTACGTTCTTTCTGTGGTGCATTGTAGGATAGTTTTGGTCGTTTTTATTTAATCAGTGTAGGGTAATTGTATAAATATATTTTGATGTTTCTTCCTTCATTCTGAGTTTTTTCGTTACTATACATCAATATGAGTAGGCCAATGTCGGGACTTCTTGGCGTCTGTAGTTTGCGTTAGGCTAGAATCCGGGATTTTGGTTTTGTTTTGTTATGGGTGTTTCTTGGTTCCCTTTGTACCTATGTTTTGCATTTAAACACACTGTCGTACGCTGGCAGCGGGTGCATCCGCCTGATATTATGGAGGCTCGGGGTTGTCATATTTTAAGAACATAAACAAGCAATTTTGGATCCAATATTTGTGCATGTAATATAAGGCAAGTTCTTGGGACAAGTGCACCCACTCCGTAATTCAGTTTATCCGGACCTGCCCATTGCACCAACCGCCTAAAACGGATTCGTGAATTGAAGAAAGAACACAAGGCCGGAGCGAAAAGAGCAAAAAGTGTCAATATAGCAGTTATAATACCCTATGTTCACATCCCGTTATACAGAATTAAGAGTATCCGGATACAATATGGCGCAGGAGTATTCTTCTCTGCCAGAAATCAGCTTGGGGGAAAATAAGCGCTGTGATAGAAAGGAAGGCCTTCGGAGACCTCTGTTCACGAAAGGGCACCTGTCGCGTGAAACAAAAGAAACCATTCGTGCATTGCACGGTTGGTGTGGTGTACTGTGTTCCATTACCTTGAGACCACGCGGATAGCTGAACATTCGATTGCGGGACCATGATATTTCGTTCAAAGGTAGCCCTTCCACGCACCTAAACAGTCATTGTAAAAGTTGTGGTTCTGTACAGCTGTTTGAGCGCATGAGTGTGATGTTTCGGCAGAAGAAAAAGCACGTGCGTGAGATCCCTGAGTCGTTTTTACAGCGAAGATGTACATATCTAACCCCCTCTCTCCTGTTTTCATTCTGGTGAATCCACTTTACTCCGCAACAATTCCCTGTTCTCGCGCCTCTCCCTCCCCCGCCGCCGACTACCAATACACAAGCTTTATAGCCCTCGCCAGGACCGATGCCTCCTTCATAAATTGCGGAATTGTCTCATAACGGCACTCGCGCCTTTATCAGGAGATTCACTTTTCGTTATCTATGGGACCGATGTGTGGCGTTCGCTTTATTTATATTATATTCATATTTACAGGTGTTTATAAGTATTTACACACTTTTATCGCCGGTGGTGAATAACATTAGGGCGGACCCATGAATGAATGATATTCCATACAAAGTCAAACATTTCATACCAAGTTTTGCATAAATTCAAAGTTGAAAACAAAATTCTGAAAAAAAGTGTTTAGCATCTAAACAGTGCGTAGCTTCACAATACAATCAGACACTAGTGCACTCAACCTACGTATAGGATATGTTACGAAAGCGTATAGGATAACACAGCGTTCGAAAACAAAATTTTGCCCAGTGCCAGATACGTACAGTGCAAGGCACAAGATACAGTGAAGAATTTAGCGCGATGGCTAGCATTGCAAAAATTGAAGGTATTTCACTCCACGTGAAAGCTATCGGAAGTGCAGAGCAGTGATTCGCCATAACGGGCTGTGGCGCCGTTATACGCTCACTGCCACCACCCATGACGCGCTTCGCCTCTCTGTATCACTCCTCTCTTGATGAATTTTACATAGGCTTGTCAAATGCAATGTAAATTTCCCGCCTTCGCAGTGCTCGCGCGCCCCTGTCTGGAACAGTCCTAGCGGAAGTTCTGTTCTTTTTTTGCTTGCTTTCAACTCACACGTGCCGGCGCCTTACTGCGCAGTTTGGAACGCGTCGTTTGTGGCTGCCAGTTTTTCTCGCTTAAAAAAACCAACACAAAGGGTGCTCCTAACTAAATTGACAGTGGGGCACTGGTGGTTAGGTACATATTGTTAAGGTGACGCTCAGGCGTTGAGGGGTGAGCTGAGGGTTTATTTAAAAAACCTGGGTGAGGATCGTCGCTGAGCGTCGTGTCCGAGCCCTGGATACCCGAAAAGCACCTCGTTCTTCTCTTCGTCGCCCCGGCGTTTTCGCCGGCGCGATTGGCCTGTGACATATTCAATGCCATCTACCGTGCACAACATTCAACAAGTTATGTAGCGTTAGAATATATTTTGACTCAAATTTACCTGCAGTTTGCTTTGCACTAAACAACGGAGAGATGTATGACAAGCGCCAGTGGTTCACGAGTTTCGGACAGTAATGATTATATAAACCGCTTGTTTTTCGAAGCTTCTGTGCGGCGCCGTTAAGCCTCCGCCGTAGGGCTCTACGTGGGTCCGTAATCTCGCTGCGCCGCCTGATTCCGGCAGTCGCTTGCCGTCGAACAGCGTGACAGCGAACGAGCTATGACGACAAGGCGAGCCCCTAAAGTGTTCTGCACTTACTACAACAATATGAGTTCTAAACCATTATTGCAATCCCATCTACCAACATAATCACAGAGTGCAGTCGCGAACTTCACATTACAAGCAACATGAATTACTTCGAGGCAGCAGGTTCCATTGGCGCATTGTGCGGGGAAACGAGAAATTTTGGTGGATGTTTGTTGCAGCACAGACTTCTTTCATATTCCGTGGATGATTCTGACGGCTGGATACATACTGAATGGTTGTAGATAAGCTGCTTCTTTTTTGTGGCGCGTGATCGAAAACCACATCTCGTAGGAGAGGTAGTCGGGGAACAACTCGGCGTAGTGAAAGACCTTCGAGACATAGTAGGCGTTTTCATTTTGTGACACTGTTTAGGAGTGTGTAAGTACCGTTTGAGAGTTGCGCAGCACGGTTCTGTATCACCTCTAAACTGTAGATAAGAAGTTGCGTGTGTGGATTCCATACTACAGACATGTGTTCAAGAACTGGGCTAACGTTTCTTAGGTATAGATAGCTTGACGTGTATTCGTGCGTGCATAAAGTTTTATTTAATGACGTAAAGGGACACTGAAGGGATTTTTAGACATTATGGGATTACTTCTGCAAATTGCAGTCTGGAGCACCCAGGCCACTGACCACCCTTTGTTTGTTTACGCCACTTAATTTAGTAGAAAAATTAATTTGAAAGTGCTGTCCTTCCTCCCTGCATGATCTTTGCCGATTTCCTATGACGTTTCGTATGATGTCAAGACAAGATGGCTTGGCTGACTGCGCTACTGCAAGGCTCGGTGACAATCACACATTCAGTTGGCCAGCCGCTGGCGGGTAGTCGCAATTCGTTCGCTCAGCTGAAACAAACCCACAACTATAGGTCGGCAAAACAGAAAGAATTCACTCATACGAATCAGCTTTTTTTTTCATTCACTCTGTACTCACTCGAACTCAAAAAGCTCGTCGGTTCTCTAAATCATTCGTGCTTACTCATCTCACTCATTTGTAATCGTACTCACTTGATGGGGCAAGAAATAATTGTCTGCGCACCTGCCTTGGCCTTCCTAGGGGCTCTTCCTGCGCTGGTACCGTTGCGGAGGCTGGCTGCCTGCCCTTAGATGTTCTTCGGCTACAGGAGACATTTCGAATCTACCTGCGGCATCGATTGCACACATCAACCAATCTTTTGACCCGTGTTGTACGACGCAACGAAAGCTCCGGCTTTTCAGGGATGATAAACTCTATCGACATATCTGTGGCATCCCAAGCGCCACCAACCATGCCGTCTGATTCCCCCCCCCCCCCCCCCCCCTGGACTCTGTCGCCGGTGTGCATAAAACTCAACATACCTGGTGTCACCGCAAAGCAAACAGTTCCTCAATTCTGCCTCCTACAACTCGTGCTCGCCCACATCAGTGGCTGTTATTCACATATGGTCCACATTTTTACGGACGGTTCATCTACACCTCACAGTAGTGCATCGGGCGTCTACGTTTCGTCTACCTGCCAGGAGCTGTCCTACCGCCTTGAACGTGCAACGTCATACACGTCGGCCGAGCTTCATGCAATTAATCAAGCCCTCCGCTACATTCTTCGTCAGCCATCAGCAGAATGGGCTATATTCACGGATTCTAAGACAGCGCTGCAAACCCTACGGCATGCCAGTTGCTTCAGCCTCCGCGACCATGTATCCCGCGACACCACCTACCTGCACCATCTAGCCTACGTCGCTGGGCATCGTGTGACCTTGCTATAGATACCCGCTCATTGTGGCCTTCTGGGCAACGAGAAAGCAGATGAGGCGGCTCGCAGAGGGCTACAACTGCGCAATGTAAGTAAAATTTTCTTTACAAAGCACGAGGCTACAGCGCTAGCGAAGCAGCTTGCCTTAAAGGAACGAAACCGCCTCTGGTCTTTTCCCGAAACTCACCACCCTTTTCTGTATGATATAGACGCTGACCTGAGAATGAGGCTCCCAGAACGAATCCCACGTCGACTTGAGACGCTCTACGATCGGCTGCGCCTCAACGCAGCACTCACGAACTCCTACCGACATCGCCTCGGTCAAACCACCAACCCTTACTGTGATAACTGTGGTTTGCCAGAAACTGCTGAACACGTTTTATTAGAGTGTCCGGCGTACAACCAGGAAACAAACCACCTCGCCAAGAAGATCGAGTGCCTCAACAATGGACTTTTATCATTGAAAGCTTTTCTTGGACCATGGTCATCTCTATCATCCCAGCGAAAAGTGTTAGATGCACTGTTTGATTATTTACACGACATCGGCGTCGCAGAGACACTGTAGAACTCTACATCGTCATCCTGTGAGACCACCTGGACGTTTACGTGATCCACGGAACACTCCATGTTGCCTTCTTTTTTACATCTTCCTTTTTCCCCTCTCTTTTGCCCTACTTCCTTTAAGGCCTTTACTTCCTCCACCCCATCCACGCAGAGTAGCATGTAGGCGAATACATGCCTGCAGTCCTCTCTGCTTTCTTCTAATAAAGAGCTCTCTCTCTCTCTCTCTCACTTGTACTCAAACTCATTTGTCCTCACGAGTATTCGAACTCAATTTGTACTCATGAGTACTGAATCTCAATTCTTGTGTGCTCACTTGTACTCATACTCAATTTGTATTCACGAGCACTCAACTCATCTGTACTCACCAGCAATCGCACTCAGTTTGTACTCATGGGTACTGAATCTGTACTCATGAGTACTCAATCTGCACTCATGAGTATTAAATCTGTATTCAGGAGTACTCAACTTATCGGTACTGCTAGCTATAAGCTAGGTTGTGGCTCGAATAAAAGACCAAATAGAAACATTATAATGCCTAGCTTAGTAGAAAAGCTGATGTTACATATATATATATATACCATTTTGCTTGCTAGAGGTGGGCGCCGCCATTTGCTTTTTTAGAGCAGACGCTAGCGCCGTCTATGAAGCGACCGCCGAAACCACCGCGCGGGGCTGTTAAGTGTTCCGTTCTTTCCGTGCGTCTGCTCGGTACCCGTGCATTACCGAGTGAACCGTAGTGGTTTGGCGTTACGTTAGCGGTTGCACTGCTTGTGTGTGTGTGTTATGTTTTGTTTTCACTCTCTGCGGACGGATTTTAGATCCTAAATTGCTGCAAGAGTGAAAGATGCTGACCCCGCTATTGCGAGCAGTAGTAGCACTAGTGGATATGGTGCCGGTTGTGCTCCGCAGTTCCGCGATGCAAACGTACCGGTATGGCACCGACTGACATAGAAATCGATATCGGGGAGTAAATACGTGTTTTAAATGCCACCATGCTTGTTATGTTCACCGATTAGTCATGTTTGCGGAAGCGCGGACGTCGAATGCGGAGCGCGCACAGCATATGTGGGTCACGCTGATCCGCGCTCGCGATGGACTTTCGACGAGGCGATTGCTACGCTGTTGACATTGCAATGCAATATAATCTTTCTTAACTAAACTTATGACGGTTACTGACGAAACGAAATTACCTGGGCGAAAAAATAACACGACCGCACAACCAGTCAAATTATTATTCGAAGGTTTAGGGAGAAGGATCGACATTTGGGCAAGGTAATATTGGT
Organism: Haemaphysalis longicornis; assembly: GCA_013339765.2. NCBI lineage: Eukaryota > Metazoa > Arthropoda > Arachnida > Ixodida > Ixodidae > Haemaphysalis > Haemaphysalis longicornis. The sequence continues at coordinate 145,458,632 of CM023453.1, forward strand.
TGATCATGATCGTGATAATTATTGGCCTAACTCTGCGCAACACATGTGGCCTGTCACTCGGAGCCCACCTTTGTGGCACCACTGCTTGCACCACAAATGCTTTACGTGATCAGCAGTAACTGTTTTGTAATTGTAGTACTTTAGATTCCGTGACAACGCAAAAGGATTAGAAGCTTTTCCTTTGACCGCGTTGTGAACAGGTTGAGCTATTTTCCAAATGAAGCGTTCACGTATCTCGAGCTGCGTTTCCCCGTTGGGCTGCCTGCTTATCCTGCTATCGACCAGCAGTGTGCGATGGAGAAGGCTATCCCTTCATATCGTTTGGCAGTGTAATGCGTTCACCTGAAAAAAAAGTAAAGAAAACGTCGTGATTTTAAAGGTTAGATTAGAAAGGGGATTGTTAAATGCTAATCGGCTATAATTATCAAACAATATATGGTATTTTAAATTCACTACAAGGAACCATAAGTTATTGTAATATATTGTATTGGCCCATCGTAAAATGTATCCCCAGGGGGTGAAAATGAATCCAGAGCCCTCCACTACGTCTTGCCTCATCACCCATGAAGCGTCGGCGCGTTAAACCCCAATATCAATCAATCAATTAATTAATAAACCAATCAATCAAGGCTGCATTGTAAAGGGTAAAGTTACTTCCAACATTTCAGGGGGTTCCGTTCCCTGTCGCAGCTTTGCACGTGATCGATCGATTTTTCTGCGTCTGCTTGCCGTCCAAGAAGTGCACCGAAAACACCCTAGAGTTGGCCGTTGGTACAAGGTCGTTGCGATTTATCAACGACGTCCACCGATATCTCAACTCGGTGTCCGTTTGGAAGCGGTGCAGCAAAAACACGTCGCAACTGCACTGCATTTTCTCCAGGCAGTGTCGAGCAGATGCGTGCTGTCAGCGACTTTTTCTCGCTTCCTCTGGTTGTTCGATAACCCACCACCGCACAGTGCTGACCAAGCGACGTTTGTGCCTTGAACGGCATCGTAGCATTGGCTATAACAGTTGAAAGTTCCCCAAAAACGAAGCACACGCTGCGAAACACTACTGAACTACGCAGCAGAGCACACCGCGCCGAGCGATGTTAACAGCCCAACGCACGTAGACAACGCTGGTCCGCCGGAAGCGGAAGACGCGTGGGCCGCCGAGAGAACTGGTTTGCGAGTATTTTCCTCCCTTCCCGGCTGCTTATGGAAAATGCTGTATAGTTCAGGACAGTGGACCGCGGGTGAAAAACGTGAGACGCAGTTCACTGTCCTAGGGGTACTCGCTGCCCGAAGGCATGTACACGTGAGAGAGCGAAACGGAACGTAAGCGCTCCCGTTGCGTCTGGCGTCTACTTTTGTTTGCAGAAAAAAAAAACAACGAAGTCTGGGCCGCATCGGGCTCTTGGGGGACTCGAGGCTTCTCGGCGCTACCGTGGCCGCAAATTGCGGTTTTCTGCGTGTCTTCGGGCGGCGGCTTTTGTCGTCTGTTTTAGTTTCTCGGACCTCCAATATTCTCATAGACATCCCAATTGGGCCTTCCCCCAGGCACAATCAAGACTCCACGTAGATTGACGTCCGTTGGTATCCAAATCACTGTGCGCTTTTTCACAGTTGCTCGATCCTTTGTTCCGGATACTAGAAACTTCGTTAGAAAGCCATCGTCTCGATAATGTTTGATGAATTTCACGTCAGCTTGATTTTTTTGCGTACCGGGGAATTCACGCCGTCGGACCTGAGCATGACAGCGTTTACGGCATTGCGTTAGTCACGTCACTTCGGTCGGCGATTGTGTTCGTGTAGCTCGCTGCATGTTTGATGCATGTGGCAGCGTAGGTGGCAGTTTTGTCCGGTGGCTAGCTGCGGTGCGCAGGGATGGCATAGGTCGGCGCATTGAGGACGTTGGTTCAATTGAGGTTTGCGTTGCGTATGGTGTGGGAGCCGTTTGTCTTTTCGTTTAGTGTGGATGGCGTGGCGTTGTGGTGGGGCGGCGTGGCTGATCGATAGAAATCGTTGCAGCTCCGTGCTCTCTTTTGCGGTGGTTGTCTCAGAAGTGAAGCCGTTGAGACGGGGAAGCGGGCGTAGTTCATCTGGTTCATTCGGTGCCACATTACTTGTCTTCGTAGGCGGGTCTTCGTCGGTAGGGCATGTGGTGCGTTCGTATGGATCTGGTTCATTCGTTCCAGTTCTTGCCGTGTCCGTGTCGTCGCTGAAGCTCTCATCTTTTACCCGTTGTTTGGAGAATTCTGAGCTCGGTATCTCTCCCTCAAAAGCAAGCTCAGTTTGATCTCTCTCTCTCTCTCTCTCTCTCTCTCTCTCTCTCTCTCTCTCTCTCTCTCTCTCTCTCTCTCTCTCTCTCTCTCTCAGAAGCATTCCGTTCGTTCCGAGTCCGCCTGCTCGCGGTTGCGTCCGCCTGTACGAAATGGTGTTTGTCGGGTGAGCCTCGAGCGGAGTAATGAGTGCCGGGGTTCTTGTTCCCTTCGGCTCGGACGTACCTCATGCACTGGCCGTGTCGTTTCTCGTTGCCGGACCTACCTGCACGAGTGTGATGTCCTTTGTTGGCAGGACTCGGATTGGAGCAGCGGGTGCAATAGAGCTGGTGCGTTCTCATAGGGTTGAACCGCGCAAGCTAGGTATTTTGTTGCTCGTTGCA
>CM023453.1:145466275-145590945 GCA_013339765.2 Haemaphysalis longicornis
CATCCGCCGATCACGGGTACAACACCGTCGGAGATATGCAACAACAGCAGGACGAAGAGCGAGCGAGAAACGGAGGTTATAGGAATGAGCATCTGCGCACTATTCAATGACTCTAGTCGTGACTGCTGTCATTTACCTTGTGACGCTACCTTCAAGGGCATTTAGAAACGTAGCAATATAGGAATTAGAGGAAAATACTCTTGCCTGATGTGTAATATTGATAATCGTATAAAGGATATAGGTAATGAATGGTGTTACTCCCGCAGGTTCACAAGTCATCTGCTCTGCAGAACACGTCACTAACTTGTACAGAATTATGCGGTTCATCGCTGTTATGAATAGCTGAGGAGGTCGACCTGCTGTCAGCGAATAAATAGCTGAAGTTAAGATTTTTTTTCGAGGCGAAATTGTGTCTTCAAGCAGCAGTTACAGATTGTGCCTCTTCCACCAGAGCCCGTTGTTGCCCTTAAAACACTAGGCCAAGAGCGGAGAACTACTACAAAAACTCTCGCCTGCGGTATTAACAGCTTTGCAGTCGACGAAAGCGTCGCGGTCCAAATTATTCACACCGCGCTACACTTTAACGTGACTTGGCCCATTCGTATGCCTATTTCACACTTTTAGCTGAACGCATTCGCGCAGCTGAGGCGCCACACTGGCTAGGAATGCTGAGCTCATTTCGAAGGTCCTGGACAGATCCGCTACAATCCCGAAGGACAGGTTTCCGGTCAAGCCGTTCCTGTCTGTCATTCTGCCATTCTGTTTGACATAAAATTCCATGCTTCCATGTGCTCAACGAACTGCCGAATGTTCTCAGCAGCAAACCTTCCGATATTCCCCATGGAATCGGGGCAAGGAGCGTCCAGAAGTACAAGCACGCTCCTCTTAATTCAGTGGATGTGAAGCGTTGTTTTTAGGGCGCATCCCTTTGGTGGCCGTCTCTAGGCTGAGCCAAGTTGCCGTGGTAACCGAGTGAACGATTGCAAGACCGAATAGTGAAAGAAAGCAAAGGAGGAGAGTGTCGCGAAATCGCGATGGGAGGACGATTCGTTGTGGCGGCCCAAGCGCTCTGCGCAAGTGTGCAGGGGGAGGGGGCTGCAGTATGCAGTAAGAAGGAGAGTGTTATGAAATTGTAAGGGGAGGGCGGTTCACCGTGGCAGTGCGAGCGCTTTACGAAAGTGTGCGTCTGGGGGAGTGGGGGGGGGAGGTGGCGTAAGCTGTGCCCGCACGAGGCGCTCGTCTGCGCGACGCTGACGAAAACAGGAGGGGAGCGTGCGCGTGACGATTGTGTGCGTCCCCTTCCTAAGACTCGGTCGCGGTGCTTTCCCGAGACGCACTTCACGCCGCCGACGCAGAAGCTCATCAGCGCTGCCGTCGAGAGAATTCACCAGTGCTGCCTCACCACACTGCTGCTGCGCCCAAATATCGTATTAAGGAGTATCATAATCGCCAGCCATTTTTTTCGCACACACTTATCGACTAAAAAGAGATAAAACTTCAAGCAGTAAATCAATGAGACCGGCCTAGTCTCTAATGGCTTTTAAGCATCTCTTTTGTTGTCGAATCACCCTGCAGTTCGCGTAAATCTGTTAAAGAAGCAAGTCTTGTGTGGCTTATTTTTAAGAACAAAATAAAGCCATTTGCCCACAGCACCAGACTTGTCCGCTGTTTTTACTGCGAATCCATAATTTGTCGTAAAATACGCTGCTGAAGTAAATACGAATTGCTATATGTGACTAAACGACAGTACGTGGTGCCCATATTTGCCTAAATGGCAATTTTCCGTGCCTATTTTTTTCCCGCACCTTTTCCGTGCCTATTTTCCGTGCCAGAAAAGTGCCTATTTAGGAACGTTTCTGTGCCTAAAGTTCCGGTCTCTACTCATCAGTGTACTCACTCTTGAGTTTGAGTACAAATGAGTGTACTCACGAGTGAGTACGCCGACCTACGCCCACGATACGATTTGTGCCTGGAAGGCTGTGCCTTTAGTTTGTTAAGTTGTAGACTGTATCAAGCTATCAACCTTACTAAAGTCTATGAAGTCAAAGTAGCGCCACACGAGCGCACAAGCGGAACTAGGTTAGTAGAAACTCGAACGCACAATTAGATGTGTGAAGAGACAGCAACGTTATTATAGGTTGTCACGAGGTGCAAGGAAAACGGTAATGAGGACGCGCTCTACGGGATATGCTTCAAACACCCCGAACATCATCATCGTCGTCTTCAACATCATCATCGTCCTCTTGCCAAGCATTGGATGACAACGTGCCAGCAACGATGGAGGGATGCGATGACGGGGAAGAAGAAGAAGACGTGTGTGGGATGCTGCGGTGATAGCCACGTCAGGTTTTTGGCCAGGTTCTGGGCTGCTTAACCGAGAGTTGTTTCTTTAGATTTCTGGTTTTTCTTTTCTCCCTTTGGTTTGTTCTTCTTTCTTCCGTTTGTGGCTAACGTAGGCGAGGCAAGTGATCACGGCAAAGGGATGAGTTTCGACTCTCCCGGCCGGGGGCTCATCGCCTTGGTCAGCATCTCTTCCTACGCAGAACTCCCGTTGTAGGAGTTTTTGAGTGGCAGCGTGACGGGAATCCCTGTGGCCTTGGTCCCTTCCAATGGCGGCTTCATTCGCCGGAACAACCCGCAGTCCATCCAGAGTGGCCTGAGGGAGGTCACCGCGCATTTCAAGAAAATCACGGAGGTGAGGACGTTCGGCAGGGGAGTAATCTTGTGTCGGTTCCTGTGACAAAGATTGCATCGTGGATCTGCTTGCCTGCTGATGTTCGCATCGGTCCCGGTAAGCGCCTTCATCCCCCCGCATCTTGCTTGCACTAAAGGTTGATACGTGGTGTCAGCACTTCCTGTGACTCCTCCGGAGGTGCTCGAGCAGTTTCCTGTGGCTGGAGCCATTTTCAGTCTATCGGTGCAATCGGGTAGTGAACGCAACCAGGGTGCCCACTGAATCTGTGATTGCCACCTTGCGGGACGGTCATGCCCCTCAGAAATTAAAGTATGGCCGCTTCTGTTTCGGGTTGAAACCTCTCAAAGCCTCGGCCATTACAGTGCCACAAATGCTGGCGCTACGGGCACAGCCAGGGAGGCTGCAAATCACGGCTCGATGCCGTCGGTGTGGGGAAGGGCACGCGGACTCTGAGTGCACTGGAGATGTTCAATGTTGTCTTTGTGGGGAGGCTCACGCGGCAGACTCATTAAGCTGTGTGGCACGTGCACAGGAAGAGAACATTGTAGAAATCATTGAGAAGCGCCGGTGCTCGCGCGGGGAAGCTGTAGCTATTGTCAAAGAACGCTCGATTAGCTACGCAGAGTCACTTCCAAGCAGACCCCTCTAACGGAGTCGACTTTGACTAACATGATGAACACGGCTGCGGAGAAGGCAGTAGGGAAGCATGTAGAGCCACTGGTTTTAACAATGTCTCAGTGTTGGCCCAAATGCAGCTACTGACGGCAAAGCTTTCAGAGTTTATACAGGATTTTCCTCTCCTCCATGCTTCCTCTGTCTCCCAGATTCCGGTCGTGAATTCAGGTCATTCTTTCCCCACAACTGCCACTCCTTCAGTGCAGGTTCGCAGGATAACAAATCATCCGGAGCCAGCCTTCCTTGAACAAGCTGGAGCGCCCTAGAGGCCGAGATTAACCACCCAGCCCAGTCTGCTGCCATCGCGAGTGCCCCCCAGGTTCCTCTCTCCTCTGATGAAAGCTCTTCTGACATGGAACTCAGTATTGAAACTTCCCAATACAAAAACAAGAGGACTCTCTCTCCCGCAGATGCTAAAACAGCCAAGGGTCCTAAATCCAAAACTAAGAAGCGCATGACTCGTACATTAAAATCTGGAGACATCTTAAAAGAGGCCATCGCTTCGGCAGAGCTCCAGTCGCCATAGGGCGGATACGGGTCCTGCAATGGAATTGCCCCTCTGCAATCTCTTCGTCTCCCGATCTTTCGTATCAAATTTCTACGCTATCCCCGGACATTATTCTGCTTCAGGAAACGTGGCTATCTCCTTCAAAATCTTTCGCTGTTCGCAACTTCAGATCGTTTCGCTTGGATCGCCAAGGAAAGGGAGGAGGTTTGCTAATTTTAATTTCAACCGCCTTTTGCCACAGGGCGTCAATCTCGTTCACGTTGTCGACAGTGACTGCGAAATCCTCGGGTTGACCTCTATCTCCCGAATACAGCTCCCTTATCTGTGATCAACGCATACTTCCCATCTGAGTAATATCTACGAGACCAATTGGACGCAGCCCTCGCTTCCTGCAAACCCACAGCGTTCTCGCAGGTGATTTCAACTCTCACCATGTATCATGGGACTTCCGTACAGATGCCTGATGCGCGTCGGTTGTGGAAGTAGGATTGGTGGGGAAACAACAACATGGCATGAATACAATTATTCTGGTGCGGCAACTTGCGTGAGGGGTAAATCCCAGCTCGGCCTGTGGACTTGAATCTTTCAAAGGCAAGGCTTGGTAGTCAATTGGGAAACAATCTCGGATGCAAGCAATAGTGGATCATGTTACTGTGGGGCTTTTCGAAATGTTTATGTCCCCGTGTGTAACTCCCAGCCGCAAAATACACGCATTCGTAAATATGAACCGCTTGCTAAGGAATTACGAGTTGCCCCTGTCTAACGATGGCCCAACGGGGATGAAGAGCATACGGCCGCAGAGGTTTTAAATCGATTATGATGCAGCGTGAGTTCCAAATTCACAGTCTCGGTACTAGGGATACGATTCAGCCCGTTGTGGAACGAGGAGTGTACATAGTGTCCCAGACGCAGAAATGCTGCGTGGAAAAGACTGCTCCGCAATCAGTGCCCTGCGGACTGAAGTAGCGTCAAATTCGTCCACGCTATATTTAGCGGAGCTAATCAATAAGGCAAAAGAGGAGTATAAAGTCGCGCCGCTTTGCTTTACTCTCGGACCCACGGAAAGAAGAGAAACCTATTTCGATTTTGCCGCAGTTGGTATGTTGCTCCTCCAGAGCAAAACAATTGAAATCAGTTAGTCAGCCTCCCCGGATGAAATCCCAGGAATTTTATTAACCAGATTGCGCAGGGCTTACATGCACGTTTCAACTCGGCATTACCATCCAGTCCTACGAGACTCTGTCAAGACAACTTTTGAGGAGGTGACACTGCAGGAGATTGGCGAGGACTGAGCCGTGTCCCTGATGCGGCTTCCTGGACCTGATGGTATTACAGCCCACATGCTAAACTCTTGTTCAACGAGTGTCCCCGACTCACTGCTGCAAGTGGTTAACCATTCCCTACAGGCATTCATGGGTTCCAATTGAGTGGCGCTGGCAAAGAATCGTCCCCTCCTTAAAAAACAATGTCTTGGATACGCGTTAGATAATATCAGACCCATAGCCCTCACATCGAATTCGTAAAACTATAGAAAGAATCTTGCTACATCGAATTGAAAACGTTTTAGAACGCGAGAACGTCTTGAACCCTAACAGATAGGATTCAGGCCTGGCTGCTCAATTTGGTCGGCCCACATTGATTTGGAGAGTCGCATTCAGCTGGCACGCCAACGTAAAGAAGTTGGCGTGTTGGTTACCCTGGATATTGCCGAAAGCTTACGATAGCGTTGAATACCAAATTCCTTTTGACACAATCCATCGTTATCATTTTCCAGACTACATTGTTTCGTGGATCGGCACGTTTTTGTCGGATAGAAAATTTTTTTCACAGCAGGGCCTGTCCTCTCCAATATACAGTCAAACTCGAGGTGTTCCCCAGGGCTCCGTTTCTCTCCCGTGCTGTTCAATATTTTAATGAGCTCGGTTCCGGTAAATCCGGACATTCAGGTGTATATTTACGCGGATGATATTGCTTTTTTCACTTCAGACAGGGATATACACACGTTGTATCGGCGTATGCAGTCGTATTTAAGCGCCTTAGAGGCTTGGCTGGATGGCCTTCGCTTGACCCTAAATGTGAACAAATGTGCTCTGCTTCCATTTCCAGTGAGCGGCCCAGTCTTCATATCTCTTAGTTGCCGGCAACAGGACATTCCTCAGGTCAATTCCTTAAAATATCTGGGTATTTTATACGAATATACCCTCAATTGGCGTCCACACATAGATTACATTACTACTAAAGGGGCTCGGGCCGTGTCATTCTTGAGAGGGCTAAGTCACAAAAGATTGGGCATGCGTCGTGACACCCTACTAATGATTTACAAAATGTACGTCCGACCAATTCTAGAATTTGGATGTGTGCTATTCTCCGGGAGTCCCCACTACAAACTTCGCCCGTTGATAATGCTCGAAAGACAAGCTCTACGTTTATGTCTGGGTCTTCCCCGTTATGTACCAATTAAAATTTTATACATGGAAGCCCGTATTCCTCAATTAGTCTCACGCATGCATGCCCTCACCGTAGATGCATTTTTACGAGTCATGGAATCGCCCATATCCAGGCCGCAAACTGCCTTCGTTACATGGCCTTCGTTGTTCTTCGGTAGTTCATGGCCGCTGTTCAAACATCCACAGGCGGTCTTTGTACAATCTCTGCTTGGCCTATTAAATGTGGCCCTCTTGTAGGCTCCAGTAGTTGACAGAGTGTCGCACTTAGATATCTCTTTTGATTAAATATTTCCCTCTAACGCGAAATTATTCCCATATCTCTCTTGATTAAATCTTTCCCTCTAACGCGAAATTACTCCCTCTGAACCTTTTAACAGGCCTCCTACAGGATCATCTGAACGGTTTCCCATTCCACGCCATTGTTGCAACCGATGCTTCTGTCCGGGAGGAGAGGGCAGGCGTAGGTATTTTTTCTCCCGGTCTAGATTGGGCCTTTTCCCTCCGGCTGCCTAACTTTACTACATCTTTCCACGCAGAATTTCTCGCAATAGTCTTGGCCCTTCGTAAGCTTGGTTCCTCGAAACGACAGGCAATAATTCTCACGGATTCATTTTCTGTTTGTTCTGCCCTTACTTCTTCAACTTCATCCCCCCTACGTCGAGTCCTTGCTTCTTTAGCGCCTTCCTCCCTTCGTGAACTCCGTTTGGTCAGGGTACCTGGACATGCAGGTATCTGGCTTAACGAATCGGCGGATGCTCTGGCGGGAATGGCATTGGGCGGTCCAGTAGTGGAGGTTCTGCCGCCCATTTCCCTCATAACTTCGGCTCGCTTCCGTAGGCTGTGTTTACTCCAAAGTCTGCCTGATTCTACCTACGACGACTCGGAGCTCGAGCACCTCCGGTACTCATGGAAGTGCAGCATAAGCCAGTCGCGAGCTTGTGAAGTCACCCTCACTAGCTTTCGCTGTCGCGTGCCAAATTTAAATTATTACTTGCACCGCTCTAATCTGGCCCCATCGCCGTTATGCGCCTTTGGCAAAGAACCAGAAACAATCGACCATTTCTTCTTCTCCTGCCGAAGGTTCTCCTCGATAAGACGAAGATACATAGAAAGTACATGCAGCCGGCTAAACCTCCCGCTGTCTGCTACAGTTATTTTGTCATTCGGGGCGAAGGAACTGGGATTCTGCCACGGGGATCTTTGCAGTGCGTTGCACTCATTCATCCTGGAATCAGGCCGTCTGCCGTGCCAGACAGCATTTACCTTAATTGGATTTTCTTGTCAAGAATATGCCCGCCAAGCTCACTGCTTCGTCTGTACCACTTTCTTCGTGTTTCTTAATTCCAATTTTTATTAAATGGTGTTCGTTTTTACCTTTTTTCTTTCTTTCTCTAATCTCCTGACTTTTATTTCTCTACTCATTTACTGCTGATCCATCCTAATAAAAAAATTTTTCTTTCCCTTCAAAAATTACCTAATTTCTTTGGGTAAGGCGCCCACTTCCTGGCCAATCCCCCTGAGTGGGTACGCGCCACTTCATTGGAACCACCACCACCACCACCAGCTGTCGGGCTTTCGGACCCGAGCACATAGCAGCAGTCATCGACGGGTGACGTCCGCACCTACCGTCAGCCGGTGAGCCACTCAAGCATCGGGAGGGGTCGACCGTTCGTCCACGAGGGCCGCGGTTCCTGCCAACGCGAGAGCCCGGAACACGGTTCTTCGCAGGGAACCTCCATGCGTGATCTGGCCCCCACCAACGAAGCCATGCCGCGACTGTTGGAGGAGAACTGTCTTGTCGCCTAAACCCAGTCACGCGTGTTCGCTAAAATATTACAATGAGGCGAGGAAATTAGCACTATGTTTCAAAAGCCTATGTGGAACCAAGGTCAACCGCCTGTTTTGAGGCCTAAATGCAAATGTTGTAAAAATGAAGGAAGCTCGCACTAACGCGTAAGATTTGAAGGTAAGGAAGCTGTACACAACCTTCACGACCAACACGAATGTTTGAGACCGCGATTGCAGCCGATTTCGTTCTTCTTCGCTACCGAAACGACTTTTAATCCACCGTTGTTGCTATAACTTTCAGCTCCTTTCATTTGTTTGGAATTAATAATCACTGCACATCACCTTGTAAGGGCGTACGGTATGACGTGTCTTTCTCATTCCGAGCAAGCATTGCCGCGATTTTGGCCAACGCTAAAGATTTCTTTTTTGCCAATCTTGGTCAATCTCCATACGTGGGTATTGATTGTCTTGACAAACGTCGCCGCGAACGCTGGGCGGTCGCCGCGAGGCACGCACACACAAGTGCTGAGCATTTGCTTGGTGTTTTTACCTTCCTTGGTAATTTCTTGGTATTTTCAACTGGGGACACAAAAATTACGAATTGCTAAACAGGAGCTGGCGCTGCGGTCGCCGGAGTGAATGCAAGTGCCTCAACACGGCTACCTTAATTTGCACAATTAATGGGGCGCAATCATTAGTTATGGCGATATAATTGGTACCAAAGTTTTCGTGATGGTACGGGGCATCGACCGATACCGGTTTCGCCCAAGCGCTACATGATTCTCCCAAATTTTCCGGACTCTGAAAGTTGCCCGGTGCGGGCGTGGAGCTAAGCCTAACGCGTTGCTTCGCACGAGTACGGCCCCCGGAGGCGCCGGGTCCGGTAGCTAGACCTACCCCGACGAGTACGACCAAGATGGCGGCAACAACTGCAACAATGGAGGTGTGCGCGCCACAGCAGCCCAGTGCAACGCCGGCGCTGTTCGTCGGCAGTCACAGAGGAAGAACGAGCGTCGAGGTCCACGGCCATGACGTCACATGCGAAGAAACGAGCGGCTGCACGGCGGCGAGCAAGAGACTCAGGCAAGTCACCACGCCAAGTGAGCGTCTCGACGAGCCCCGCGCCGCGTCGGACCGGCAACCTAGGCCTAGAGAAAGGGCTATCTTCGCGAAGCGAGTGGCCGCGACGATCACAAAGGCAGCACGCATGCCGGCAGCCATGCCGATAGAGAAAATCAAGATAGTGATGTGACCACGCGAGGGCCTCAACGTGGCCGCCTCGATCATCATTTCGGTGGCCATGGCGGCGGCCCGAGTAACGAGGAAGGAAGCTAAGGAAGACACCATATGCACGAATGCAGCGCAGAACATCATCGTGGTCAGCACGCCCGACGAGCGCCGCGCCGACGTATACTCCAAGATAAAGGCCCTTAACATCGGAGGTTCCACTTACGAGATCAAAGCGTACCGCACGGCGCTCGAAGGCACGGTCAAGGGAGTCATTCACGGCGTGGCGATCGAAGACACCCCAGAAGAAATCAACGACAACATAGTCAACCAGTACAACGCGCTAGCGGTGGAGGCGCACTGGATTGGCAACACAACGAGCGTGATCACCCTCTTTGCGGGGCAGATGGTACCCAACTATGTGAAGTACGGTTCCATGCTAATGCGATGCGGCTTATACCGCAAGCACTTTGAAGTCGGCAGAAAGTGCAGCAAAGTGGGACACAGGAGCCACGTGTGCTCATATCGTAACTGCAGAATATGTTTCGCGTGCGGAGCCGCCGACCCCGGCGCCGATCACGAGAGGGAGTGCAAGCCCTACTGCAAGCTTTGCGGGGGGCAACACCCGACGGTCGAATGGGAGTTCAAGAACAGATGTAAGAAGCCGTTTGTGGTAGCCAAGAGACAGCGGGAACGCAAGATGGAGACCCTGCACCAACAGCGACAGGGACGGGTACTAGAACCGGCAAGTTTCCCGCCACTCGCATCGAGACGAGAGTCGCTCAGCGAAGCGCCAGCCGCTGGCGAGACAGGAGCAACAGCGCGAGGCGGCGAAGGAGCGCCGGCCGTCGGAGAAGATCGTCATCACAGCCCCGGTAGAAGGTACCGTGGGCCTTCAAGGTCAAGATGGCGCCAATAACGAGACTCCAGTCCCAGAGGAAACAGCAAGCTAAGACCAAGACCCAGGAGGAAAGTGGTGCCGTTACGGTTCTGCGCGCGGAAAACGGGAAGCTCAAGCCAGAGATCGTCGAGCAAGACGCCACCATCAAGGCAATAACCGAGAAGCCCACCATGGTGATCTCGATGCATTAACAGCAGCAGCAACAGACCGTGCAACCAAGAACGCCGCAACCACAACCCCAACCGATGCTAGAGCGACAGCGAGAAAGAATGACCGAAGACAAATGAGAGCCAGAAACTGACGCTAGGTCGGCCTGCCCGTCAGTGCCGAACCCCCAAAAACGGGCAGTGGCGAGCGCCAGAGACCGCAAAATCAACGCAAGACTCCACAAGCAAGACGAGCGTGTGGATCGCCTAGAAGTTAATGCAAAGATCACCAACGAGGGACTCACGGCCCTCGACAAATGACTCACGCAATGAACGAGCGCCTCACGGCTCTCGAGCAGGCAGTGTGGGGACCAGAACGCGTTCACGCAACTAGAAGCACAAATTCAAGCCCAGATACAGGGACTGGAGAACCAGATCATTGCCAAACTACAGCAACTATGGATGGGACAACCCACCGTAGCACAACAACTTCCGCAGCCACAGCCGCAGCCCCGGTGCCAATGAAGTACCTGCTGGTCTGGCACTGGAGCTGCAACAGGTTCTCACTACGAATAGCGGTGGTACAACAACACATAAGCAGTTCAAGCGCAAGCCCGACGCAATACTAGTGCAAGAAACCCAATGCGAAGGGCCCTCGCCAAGATTACAGGGGTACCGTACTCACGCAGAACCCACTACGGGACACAGCGTGGTGCTCAACCGTAAACGGCGCAGACACCGAGGTACGTGCATTCTGGTTAGGAGGGAGATCACCCTCTTCGAGCACACGCTCCTGACCAACAGCAATGCGGAGCACTGCATGGTCGAGCTGGTTACGGGTAAAAGGAAGAAGGAAAGCGCATTTGGGGTGAACATATACAGTAACCCGCTCCAACACCAGCTGCACTTCAAGGCCCTAATGCAAAAGGCAGCCCGGCTGACCGGCGGGAACACAGTAGGGGTATGCGGCGGCTTCAGCGCCCCGAACCAGGCTTGGGGACACACCAGAACGACGGTTAAGGGAAGAGAAGTACTACAGGACGCCATAGACGCGGGCTTCAACCTGGTGACGGACCCGTCGCAACCCACAAGAACCGGTACGTCAGTGGCGAGAGATACCACCCCGGACCTGCCGTTTGTCACGATAAGGACGGCGTGCTTGCGCGAAGCGCAATGGCGCAACCCCGGAGCACAGCTTGGCAGCGACCACATGATAGTAAAGGTCCGGATCCCCCTCCTAGGACGCAACAACTACGGCAAGAAAACGCACATGCTCACGGACTGGGAGGCGTTTCGCTGGGCGCTACCCGAAACACACGACAACATAGAAGACATAGAAGAGTGGACCACCGCTGGCATGAAGACGGTGGACGACGCTACTCAAGAAATAGAAAGCAACGAGGACATCGAGGAGATGGACAGTCCCTTGGCTCACCTTCTGGAAGCCAAGAGCTCACTGAATGTCCACTGACTCAAACAACGCACCAACCGTAGGCTGAGGGAACGGATCGCCGAACTGAACGAACAGACCGAAAATCACTGCAGGGTGCTGTGCGCCCAGCAATAGATCCAGGCATGTAACGAGGCGGACAGCATGATGCACACGGGAAAGACGTGGAACATGCTACGACACCTCCTGGACCTCACCACGACCAAGAGTACCAAACGAAACAACCTTGCCCGTACGCTCCTAAGGGCCGTCAAGGAAATAGGAGAGGACGAGGTAAAGAAAGCACTGGATGCCAAGTACCTCCCGACGCCCCCCCCCCACCCGAGGACCACCCGGGTTACCTCGGAGAGGTGAACGCGGAGCTAGACAATGACATAGAACCCTGAGAAGTGCGCGACGCGCTGCAGAACCTCAACAGAATATTGGCGGCAGGACCTTACAGGGTCACCAACAAGGCGCTCAGGAACCTAAACGACGCGGTAGTAGAGGTGCTGCCGCGCTACTTCAACAAGTACTGGCGCACAGGCCAACTCCCAAAGCAGTGGAAGACGGCTAAGACTCTCCTACTCCCAAAACGCGGCGGTACCCCCAGCATAGAGTACTTTCGACCAATCTCGCTCACGTCGTGCGTGGGGAAGGTGCTGGAGCAGGTCCTCATGAACCGGTGGCAAGGTTACCTGGATTACGCAGAGCTCTACCGCAACTCCCCCATAGGATTCAGAAATAAGCTGAGCACGCAGGATGCCATGATCCTGCTAAAACACGAGATCCTCGGCGACGAAACGACGACAGAGATAACTGGGCGGTGCTTGGCATGTACCTGCAGAGTGGCTTCGACAAGGTCCGACAGTCGGCAATCCTAGGACAAGTCTCTAAACTCAACATGGGACGATGGACGTACGACTACATCAGATACTTGTTGACGTACGTACAGAACGACTACGATCTGTGAGAGAGACCTGCAGCTGCCCGAACCGAAGCTCGGCAGCGTGGGCACGTCGCAGAGCTCGGTCATTTCCCCGCTGCTGTTCAACCTGGTGATGATCGGCGTAGCCAATCAGTTGGAAAGGGTGGCGGCCGTCCGCCACACCACCTACGCCGACGACGTCACGATGTGGATCCCGGGAGGCAGTGACGGACACATCGAGACAAATTTGCAAGAAGCTATAGACGCGATCGAAGAACAGCTCGATGGATCGGGCCTCGTCTGCTCTCCTACCAAGTCCGAATTGGTGATACTCCCACCGAAGGGCGTTAGAAAACGCAAAAGAGACGAACGGTCAAGCATCGTCTTACACACGGCAAACAGACAGGTCAACTCGGAGTTGACCAAATTAGGGTTAGAACGGTGGTTTGGGCTAGTTGATGCATACTGAAATTCGAAACAGCGCAAAAAGACGGGACAAAAAAACGACGGCACAAGGCGCTTCCTTGTGTCGTCGTTTCCTTGTCCCGTCTGTTTGCGCTGTTTCGAATTTCAAATCAGGGTGCTGAGCATGCTTCTCGAACGAACGAGGGTCAACGGAGCCACGGTAACCAAGCTGACCACGAAAGCCATCGCGGCCATGCGCCTTGTCCTCCGAGTCTCCTAAAGAAAGGTAGGCATGAAGGAGGAGAACCTGATCAGGCTTTTCCAGTCCTTCGTCATAAGGCAGGTCGCGTATGTCGCCGCGTTTCACAACCGGAGGGCGTGCGAGAAAGCCAAGATCTAGGCGAGCATACGTAAGGCGTACAAGACGGCCTTTGGCCTGATCAGAAGTACTGCCACGAAGCCAGAGATGACGCAGTTGTCTTGAAGGAAAACACGTTTATTGGAGCGAACTTCTGCTCCCCTAACAACTCAAAGAATACACAGGCGGCGAAGCAGCAGTCAACAAAGTGACGTGTGCCAGCGAGCGTTGACGATCGGAATGCCGTGGCGTCTGCTCTGGAGGATTTTATCTTTCGGCGCGAGTGTTTCTGGAACCGTCGATTTACATCCACAACATAGATCAGAGAAGAATATTCTGGGCTAGTGACGTTAAGACGAAACAGTCTGCTTATCTGAATGAGATAGCCCGTGCGGCATAAAAACAAAAAATGCAAGACGCGCTTCGCTTGACAAAGATAACATGGGCAGGCGTGGCCGGGCAGTAAAAAAACAAACGCATCCATGGTTCGCGGCATTACCCCCCTCTAAGAGTGCATCGACCTGATGCTGAAACAAAAGATAGTCCGGACAAACAACAAAAAAGTCCGTCATCTTGAATATTAAGGTTTCCAGCAAACCACGCCTACGACTCGGGCCGCGTGCATCGTCGGGATGTTCCGGAATCACCATCGGGGATCACCTCGTAGGTAAGTTGGCCGATACGGTGTAGAATCTGGTAGTGTCCGAAATACCGTCGCAGAAGCTTCTTCCTGAGTCCGCGTCTTCGGAATGGAGTCCAAACCCACACACGATCCCCAGGGTGATACTCGGCGTGTCGGCGTCGGAGATTGTAGCGTCCGGCATCATCTAGCTGCTGTTCCGTTATACGATCTCGAGCGAGCTGGTAGGCCTCTTCCGCACGTTAAAGGTATCTTTGGACGTAGGCATTGAGGTCGTCGTCTTCTAAGGGCGGAAGCAGGGCGTCGAGCTTCGTAGTCGGCTGTCGTCCATAGACAAGCTCGAACGGTGTCGTCTGCGTAGTTTCCTGCGTCCTGAGCACGAGGTCGCGGGTTCGATTCCCGGCCGCGGCGGCCGCTTTTCTGATGGAGGCGAAAAGCAAAAACGCCCGTGTGTACGAGATTTCGGCGCACGATAAAGATCCCCAGGTGGTCAAATATAATCCGGAGCCCTCCACTACGGCGCGCCTCATCGCCTGCGTTGCGTCGGCGCGTTAAACCCAAGAATCAATCGATCAATCAAGTTTCCTGCGTCGCTGTATGGTACGCAAACGTGATATACGGGAGAATTTCGTCCCAAGTTTTATGCTCAACGTCGACGTACATGGACAGCATATCCGCAATCGTCTTGTTCAGACTTTCCGTAGTCCGTTCGTTTGGGGCTGGTACGCCGTCGTTCTTCGGTGATCCATGTTGCTGTACCGTAAGATCTCTTGCATAAGTTCCGCAGTGAAGGCAGTTCCGCGGTCCGTGATTAGGACTTCAGGGGCTCCATGTCGCAGCACAACTTCGTTTATAAAGAACTTGGCGAGTTCTTGTGCAGTCCACCTGGGAAGAGCGGCGGTCTCTCCGTAGCGCGTCATGTAGTCTGTCGCTAAGACAGTCCACTTGTTCTCTGATCGTGACGTAGGTAACGGGCCTAGAAGGTCCATTCCAATCTGTTCAAAGGGCCTCGATGGGGCGCCGATCGGTTGCAGAAGTCTGGCGGGTCTTGTCGGCGGGGTTTTTCGTCGCTGGCAGTCACGGCAACTCCGAGCGTATTGGGTGGCGTTGGATGTAAGGCAGGGCCAGAAGTACTTCGCCTTACGTTTTGCAATAGTGCGAGCTGTGCCGAGATGTCCGGAAGACGGGTCGTTGTGGCACGCTTCCAGAATTTCTTCACGAAGGTCTGCGGGGATGGCAAGTAGATAATTCGTTCTCATTCCGGGGCTGAAATTCTTCTTCACGAGGACGGAGTTTTTGATACTGAATGCTGGTAAGTTCCGCTTGAACGCCCTGGACACGGCGACGTTGCGTGCTTCCAGATAGTCGATCATGACGCGCAAGTCAGGTTCGGCACGCTTCTGGGTGGCTAGGTCGCTCTCCGTAACGACTCCGAAGAACGCGCTGTATTCATCGGAGCCTTGTGGTGGTGGGTCGATGGCGGCGCGGGACACGCAGTCGGCGGCGGAGTGTTTCCTGCCGGATTTGTAGACGATTGTAATGTCGAACTCTTGCTGGCGCCAACTCCATCACCCAAGACGCCAGAGGGGTCCTTCAAATTGGCGAGCCAAAAGAGCGCATGGTGGTCTGTCACAACCTTGAACGGTCCAGCATACACGTATGGGCGAAATTTTGAAATGGGCCATATGATAGCCAGGCACTCTTTTTCGGATGCAGAGTAGTTTTTCTCCTCTTTCCACAGACCACGGCTTTTATAGGCGATTACCTTTTTCGCAACCGCTTTGCTTTTCGACGAGGATGGCACCTAAACCTATATCGCTGGCGTCAGTGTGCATTCCCGTTTTGGCCTTTTCGTCGAAATGAGCGAGCACGGCCCGGTTTTGCAGGCGTTGTTGCAGCTCGCAGAATGCTTCTTCTCGGGCGTTTTCCCAGGCGAAAGTGGTGTTATATTTTGTCAGGCGCGGGAGTGGCTCTGCAATGCGTGAGACGCTTGCGATGAAGCGCCGGTAGTATGCGCACAGTCCGAGAAATCTTCGCAAGGTCTTTTTATCTTTCGGTCTTGGGAAGTTCAGTTCGCTATGGCTGATGTTTTCGCCGGGTCCGGCAGGACTCCCGCGGCATTGACGACATGGCCCAAAAAAACTTGAGTTCCTCTTACGCGAAACGGCACTTTTCGGGCTTCAGCGTTAACCCCGACGTACGAACGGCCTCGAGTACAGACTGCAACCTTGCAAGGTGTTCGTCGAAAGTTCGGGAGAATACCACAACGTCGTCGAGGTATACGAGGAAAGTGTGCCACTTCAGGCTAGCTAGCACAGTGTCCATGACTCTGAAACGTTGCTGGTGCTGTGCATAGCCCAAACGGCATCGCCTTGAGCTCGTATAGGCCGTGCGGGGTTGTGAATGGAGTCTTCTCTCGATATTTCTCGTCCACTTCAATTTGCCAGTAGCCTGCCTTCAGATCCATCGCTGAGAAGTACTTTGCGTGGCATAGGGGGTCGAGGGCGTCATCGATTCTTAGCAGGGGGTACACGTCCTTTTTGGAGATCGGTAGTCAACGCAGAACCTTAGTCGTTGACCTTCTGCGTTGACCGATAGTCACGCAGAACCTTCGTGTGCCGTCTTTCTTCTTTACGATTACGACCGGCGCAGCCCACGGACTTTTCGATGGCTGTATAATGTCGTTGCTGAGCATGTCGTCGACTTCAGTCCGGATGGCTTCGCGCTCGTGTGAAGAGACGCGGTGCGGTGACTGTCGAGTAGGCCGCGCATGGGGCACCTTGAGCAATCTTGGTGACGGTGTTGGCGACACCGCGGACCCCGAGCCCCCATACATAAGCTGGATCCAACCGTGGGTTTGTGTTTTAAGGTGAAGGGTAGAAACCTCAAACGGTGGCCGTCGGAGCCCAGGTCAAGCTCCGGCGGATGGGCTCCCTGTCTGTTTACTAGGCAGGGAGCTCCGGGATCTCTCTCGGTATTAGGGTAACCCGAGCGAAGGAAGTACCCCCGTGCCCTGCTTCTATACTATGCTATATGGTATTTTCAAAACCCCAACCCAAACCTGATCGGCCCCCGAAAATGGGCCGCACCGCAGTTTCTTTTCCACCACTTCCTGACTTGAGTCTTCCGAAACCGAACAACTATGCTCACTTCATCGTGATGGAATCTGTAGACAAATCAAAACCTCTTGCTTCACAGTCGGTATTTCTCATTTAAAAGTTTCTTGACGGTATTGTTGGAGGGTCGTATAAGGCCAAAAACATCGAACCAGTGAAATTCTTGTCGAGGTCAGTAGCCAGGAGCAGGCCAATAAGCTTCTTGCTCAAACCAGCATCGCCGATCTGCCAATCCAAGTCACGCCCCACCGCAGCCTAAACAGCTCCCAGGGCGTGATTTCCGAGTATGACCTACTAAATGAATGTGAAGCTGGCCTGCTGGAGGGCCTTCGTAGTCAGGGCGTAACAGCGGACAGGAGCATAACCATACGCAGAGACAATAAACAAATACCGACAAAGCACCTCATCTGAACCTTTGACAAGTCCACCCTTCCAGTATTCATCAACGCAGGTTACATCCGATGTTCAGTCGGGCCATACATACGGAACCCGCGGCGCTGTTTCAAGTGCCAACGGTTCGGGCACGGCACAAACTCCTGTCGCGGCCGACTTACCTGCGCAAAATACGCCCAGCACGACCACCCTTCCGACAACTGTACCGTTCAACAATTTCTTTGCGTAAACTGCCAGGGTCCACATGCGGCCTACTCCAGAAAATGTGAAAAGTTTCAATTAGAAAAGAAACTAATCAACATCAAAGTCACTGAAAACACCTCCCCAGAGGCGAGAAAGGGGTTCGCGTCTTTCTCCCTTTATAGGTACGCCGACGCAGCTCGCCGGTGGGCGGAGCGGCGCCTTGTTTCGGGGGCGGCCCAGTACCGAGTGTTGGACTTGCTCCCGCCCCCCCCCCCTGAGTTGTTTCTTGAAGCCCAACCCGCCTTCGCAGCGCTCGCGAGCCAGCAGAGGCTGTGGTGGCATTCACGTCCGGTGGGGATGCTGCTGCACCCACCGTTTCCTCCTCTCCACCGGCCCGAAGCACACGCGAGGGCCCGGAGGAGATGGAGATGGAGGAAACCGTAGCAATTCCCTCCTCCGCCGCGCCGCCTATGCCACCGGCGGCGCTGCTGACACCATCAGCGGTGGTGGCCAAAACGAAGGGCACCGCGAAGGGTGCCACGTTCGGGGGTCCGGTACGCCGGGTATCCCTTCCAAATCTGATGATGAGGTGGATGTGAGACCTTTCCTGTCTGCTTTGCTGCAGAAGGAGCGGGTCCCTTCATCTAAACCTCCAGAGAAGGTAAAAAAGCCCCTCCCAAGAGTGCAGCCCCGAAAGACTTTACGTAAATAGTCACACTCCAGTAGCTCTAACACATCATAATGGGAAGAGAAAAGTTAGTTTAATAGAACTGCAGAGGCCTTCTCAATAATCTTGATGAAGTGCATGAGATTCTGCATGCCAATAAGCAAAGTTTAATGTGTGTCCAGGAAACACATCTGAATTCCAAGCACACAAATTTCTTGAATAGTTACCTGGTATACAGAAAGGAAAAGGTTGGCTGTACACACTCTTCTGGCGGTGTGGCCATAATCGGCCGCAAATCCTTAGCATGCCATTCTGTCACCTTGAACACCGTCCTTGAGGCTGTAGCCGTCCGCACAATAATATTTAATAGGTGATAACGGTATGCTCCATCTACATCTCTCCTGATCTTGCACTTCTGAGCTCTGACTTTGAGGCGCTGGTCGACCAGCTGCCTGAACCATACATCGTAACAGGCGACTTCAATGCACACAATTCTCTTTAGGGCTCTTCTCGCACGGATACCCGAGGTCGCCTGATAGAGAAGTTTTCAACATCTTCTGGAGCATGCCTTTTCAACAAGAAACAGCCTACATACCATAAGATAGGACACAATACATACTCAAATCTTGACTTGGCTATTGGTGCGGCAATTCTCTTTCCATGTCTTCAGTGGGGTGTGGGCACGGACCCATATGGTAATGACCACTTCCCCACCTTACTAACATATATAGGTAAAGGCCCATGCAGTCCATCTTCCCACAACAGGTTCAACGAAGCAAGAGCTAACTGGAATACATTTACAGAGACATCCAAACTACACCACACATCCATAGGACACCTACACATTGAAGAAGCTACCAAACTCCTCACGGCGCACATCCTCGACGCCGCCGAAAAGTCCATTCCCCACGCCTCTCGTGCTCCGTGCAACCAGAGGAGGCCGTGGTGGAATGAGGACTGTAGGCGGGCGTGAGAGGCACAGAACAAGGCGTGAAGTATCCTTCGTCGCTACCCCACGTCGGGTAACCTTATTTTAGTCAAACGGGCCAAGGCGTTCGGAAAACGTGTGCGCCGTGAATCAAAACGAGAGAGTTGGCACACCTTCTTGACATCCAATAATTCATACACGGACACACACAAAGTCTGGACACGTATACGCAAGCTCAAAGGACAACAGACACACAGCCTTCCCCTGGTTTGCACAACAGGGGACACACTTGAAGACCAGGCTAACACACTTGCACAAAACTTTGAACACGTGTCCAGTTCAGCACACTACACGAACACTTTCATAAAACACAAAACACCTGCAGAAAAAAAGCCATTACTAGACAAAGACAGATCGAAAACTTGTTACAACTCTGAATTCACTCTCTTTGAGCTGAGGGCTGCCCTGAGCATGTGCAAACCTTCAGCTCCAGGCGCAGATAAAATTACTTACTTCATGACACAACACCTACACCCTTGAAACACTCTTACACCCATACAATAAAATATGGCTTTCGGGGCACATTCCACGCTCTTGGAGGGAGGCCATAGTAGTGCTGTCCTAAAGGAAGGGAAGGACCCTTCCTCTCCCGCTAGTTATTGTCCCATTGCCCTGATAAGCTGGCTGTGTAAGCTTTTCGAGAAGATGATAAACAGGAGACTCGTGTACTTCTTAGAGTACAACGGTCTTCTCGAGAGCTGCCAGGCAGGCTTTAGGACGGGGCGGTATACCAATGATACTCGTTGCGTTAGAATCATATTTCAAAGATGCTTTCCTGCACAAGCAGTACTGTATGACAGTATTCTTTGATCTTGAAAAGGCGTACAATGCTGCCTGGCGGTACAGCATCCTCAGCGATTTGAAGTCCTTTCGCATGTCGGGTAAGATGATGAACACGCTTGCCAGTTACCTGTCTGAAAGAACGTTTCGCGTGCGAGTTGGAATAGCACTTTCTAGGGTTCATGTGCAGGAAAATGGCGTGCCACAAGGTCGAGTTTTAAGTTGCACGCTTTTAAGTGCGAATGCACTTCTTAAGCGAGCCTGAATGGTCCGCCGCCGTCGTCCGCATAGCAACAGCTGCGGGTGCGCGCGCTCCTCGTCTTCTCTAGCAATGGGGGGAGATGGGCGCGCGCTACTCTCCTCCTCCTCTCTCCGCTCAGTGACTGCGGGTGTTGGGTGCCTCCTCTCCACTTCGGGCGGGAGAGCTCTCGCTCGCGTAGCGGGCGCTCCGCATTCCGACGCGTGAGGGCGCTCGTGTAGCGGCTGCGTGGCGCGGGAGGGTATTAGTCGAGCGCGCGCCGTCGTCAAGAGCGGTCGCTGGTCCTGCATCTCGATAACGATGATGGCGGACCGGGCAACGGTACCAGCAATATCGAGTGAAATATCTTTCTTTGTAGTTGTGTGCGTGTGTGTAATCTCTCGACTACTCATTAAGATCACGATATCCACCGTAATCGCGCAATCAACAACCGTGCATTCGCACTTACACACTCTCCCCCTCTGGGAAGTGCGAGGGAATTTTTTTTTACTGTGAAAATGAATTCCCTTAGGAAGGCATTGCCACCGTCGATTTCCTTATCAATTTATGTAGACGACGTACAATTATACTTTAAGTCTTGTAACCTGTCTGCCTGCGAGCGCCAAGTCCAGCTTGGTGTTAACAAGCTAGCTGGCTGGGCAGATAGCAACGGTTTTAAATTTAATCCAGGGAAGTGAACTTGTGTTTTGCTTTCCAAGAGGCGTGGCATCCAGCGGGATGCTGACGTTCAACTCAATGGTGTCTCGATTCCTGTCAAAAAGGAACACAAGTTTTTAGGTATAATCTTTGACGAAAAGCTCACATTCATCACACACATAATACTAAAACATAAATGCTTAAAAACAATGAATATCCTGAAGTTTCTCTCGCACATCTCTCTTGGTGCTGACAAACAACTTTTTTTACGTGTTTTTGCCAGCTTGATAGGTTCACGATTGGACTATGGTAGCGTTGTCTATGGGTCAGCCACTAAAACATCCCTCAGAATGCTAAATCCTGTGCTTCATCTAGGGCTCCGCTTGGCGTGTGGTGCCTTCCGGGCTAGTCCAGTTGAAAGCCTGTATATAGAGTGCAACAAATAGAAGCTGCAGTGTCAGCGAGCATACACAGATCTCATTTATGCTTTTAAAATTTCATCCATGCCTCGCTATCCTTTTAAATCAGTTTTTCATGATACATCGATGACTGAACTCCTTTTAAATTGACCATCGTTCTCTGCGCCCTTCTCTTACAGAGTTACAGAGGAAACGCCAGAGCTTGCTCTCTCCTTTTTAAATACAATCCCAAGTTCTCTAACGGATTTTATAGCACCATTGCATCTCCGCCCTATATCATGCGACACATCTTTCACACATGTAGAGAAAAACCGAGCTCCCACGTGTGCAATTCTGCAGCACTTCTTGTATTTGCAGAAGTATCAGTGTTCTGAATTTTATACGGATGCTGTTGGAACTTTATTCCCTAGAAGAAAAAGAAGTGATCGCAGATGGTAGAAGAGGACAATGAAGAACGATGAGGAATGACGGCGGCGGTCAGGCGTGTTCTGTACGTGATCTGTTGTAAATACAGTTCCTTTCCTTTAACGAAGGCGTTGTGGTCGCGACATAGTGGTGCCGAAACCCGGGTGATGAACGAACGATGGTATGTACCTCAACGGTTGCGACCAATGCCTGAAAAGAACTGAAACCGACTTCATCATGACCGAACCACGAACGGAGCGTACCGAAGATCAGCTATACCGAACACGACGCTTCGACGCTATACAATAACGACGCTGATTTATCAAGCGAAGGCTGCCATTTTGAACGCGGACAGAACCGAGAAGAAATTTCCGCCATTAGCCGAGCGCCTCAACTACGAGTCCGACCAACTACGGAACATCGACCGTAACATGAACCATTTTTGACTGGTGCCTACGCTGAGCAAGAGTTTATGGACACTTTGAGTTTCGCGCATCATCGTGACATGGCAATCATCTTAAGGCACAATGCAGTGCCCACGAAGCGAGCTTTGGGGTGCTTGTCTCAGAATTTGGCAGAGTAGCATCGCAGTTTCTCGCCCGCACCAAATCATGTAACTTCAATTGCCCCAGTGACGCATCACGGGTCAACACACTTCTTCAAGCCTCAAGCCACTGCAATGAATGCATCCAACCGGTATCGAGGACTCTACCGACAACACCGAGAGGCATAGAAAAACGCCGACAGCTATGGTTCAACCTGAACTGGGAGCTCAAGGTATGCCTTACGGAGAGAAAGGTGCATATCTTGACGCTGGTGCTTTGCCTGGATGGACAAACCAACGAGAACAAATTCGTCAACGAGTGACACCCCAGCCAAACTGGAGACATTGCAGCTAACCACGTGTCCCCAACGCAGTTGTGGCTTCCATCTGACCTAAAAGTAGGCGCATCGAAGGAACCCTGCGAAACAGAACGGGGGTGAATCAAATACGAAAAGACAAGAGAGGCAAGGCCATGAGAATGGGATTCACACTAAGCGCAGGCGGTGGTTTCACTTTCGCTCAAACCTGGAAGACAACTGCGGGACAACGGCGTCATCGCGCGACCATCAAGTCCCGTCTTGATAAAGATAATACAAACGACGACTATAGGAGCAATGGCTTCCTCACTTCGTTATTTTTGGAAGTTCCGGCGCAATAACAGTCAACGAAGCTACCGGCTTCGCGGAACGACAGAACAGGGACCATGGAGAAACCTGCGCTGCTGCTGGAAGTATAGGCTCAAAGACAGGTCCACGGCAATCCCTACGTGTCCACCCCTGTTTTTCTCCGCGGGGGGAGGTTGTTGGAACTTTATTCCCTAGAAGAAAAAGAAGTGATCGCAGATGGCAGTAGAAGAGGACAATGAGAAACGATGAGGAATGACGGCGGCGGTCAGCCTGTTCTGTACGTGATCTGTTGTAAATACAGTTCTTTTCCTTTAACGAAGGCGTTGTGGTCGCGCAAATGCTCTCTAAAAACCTACACCTCGGTGTCCTGCGCGGCGCATGGGTCCGGCCCTAGTGTCACGAGAACTCTTAACAGTAATACAAGTATCTTTACGGCAGAGGCTTACGGTGTACTTCTTGTTGTTAATCCTATACTTCAAAGCCACATCCCACAATTCATTATCTATATAGATTCCCTCAGTGTTGTGCGGACATTTTCGTCAACAAATTCTCCAAAAAGCACGTTGTAAATCTTATCATCAAAGGTATTATGTCTGTGCATGCCCACAAATTTGAAGCCGTCCTTTGCTGGGTCCCTGGACCACTGTGGTATAGCCGGGAATGAAGCAGCGGATCGAATGGCGGATGCTGCTACACTCTTGAATACAGTAGACATAACCACATTACCTACACCAACGTGAAACCACACGTCAGATAACAACTTCGCAACTTCGCAAAACATGGCAACACACTGGAGCGAAGAAGAAACAGACAACACGTTGCACGTAATAAAACCACACTTAGGACCATACACCAGCGACACACTTAATAGATACACTGAAGTCGCCTTGGGTAGATTACGGATAGGGCACACACATGCAACGCACTAGCACCTGCTCACTGGCTCTCCAAGACCTCTGTGCAGCAGTGTGGTGAGGCCTATCCGTGATCCACATCCTCATACAATGTAAGGCACTCGAATGACAACGACGCAAACACTTCCCACAACTACACACGACATATTCCACCACACCCGTCATACTTCTTAGGAGAAGGATGCCATGTTGTCTGTTCAGCGCACCTTTAAGTTCCTATCAGAAGTTCATTTCTTACAGCTCATCTCATGCCACCCATAGTTTTACCCCTGGTCATATACACCAGCCACCTTATCTATTTTTTAACCACTCATGTTCTTCACCCTGGCCCTTTACACCAGCCGGGCTCATAGTCATTAACTGATTTTATTCGGTTTTCCTCCTCATCCAATAACTTTGTGCTTGGCGCTCTTTGCCCATGTCGGCCTTGCGCCATTAAACATAAACCATCATCATCATCAGCAGCACGACTGTCAGGTAGGTCGGGCTCCATCCTCGGTTATTATCCGCTACTTCGCCAGAGATGTCTGAAGTAATTTGAGTTCGACGAAAAACACTGGCTGTATATATAGCGACGTAGCAAAGCTAATAGCTTGTTCCTTTCCTCTTGCGGTAGCGCCGGATTTACGTCGAAGGGATGCGGAAGCCTGAAGGTATCTTCGGGTGCGCGTTCAAAGTCGGCGACTGCGATCACGTCACTAGCTTCTTGCGCTTCTTCGAGGAACGCAATTGGAGAGCGCTTGTTTAAATGCTCATACTCCTTGGTGAAATTGGTGATCAAAACGTGGGATTTGCGTTGCTTAAACAGCGCAATGCCTCTTGCGACAGACACATCATGGTCGAGAAGCAGCCTTTGGTCACTCTCCACGATAGCGTAGACGTCGGGAGCAGCACCTTCAAAGTAGACGGTGATCATCAAGCTTACGCGCGTGGCAGGGTGACATCATCATCGGCGACCCTTACAGCTGCACGGTGTACGGGGTTCGATTCCGGCGTCATGGAGTAATCGGAGGAAAAATTTATCGACTTTGTCTGCAGATCGATTATTGCGGCGTTGTCCGTCAAAAAGTCAATTCCGAGTGTCACGTCGCGGGAGCAGTTAGGCAAAATAACGAACGTGGTGGTACGTCGTGCCGTCTATGGTGACGCGGGATGTGCACGTTCTATTTGGCGTCACGAGGTGGCCTCCTGCTGTGCGTATGTGCGGACCGTCCCATCTGGTCATAACTTTCTTCAGCTTAGACGCAAATGGTCCGTTCATTAATGAGTAGCCAGCTCCCGTGTCTACGAGGGCGACTATGTCAAAGCCGTCGATGGACACCTTGACGTTGGATGCCGCCTTACTCGAGTTCCGGGTGTTTCGAGGCGTCGCATTTCGGCTTCTACGTGTTGATGGTCGTGTACTGTGCGTCGTCATCGTCATCGTCTTCTCAGCGGCAGTCTCGGTCATTCGGGTACGTCGCGCCGTGTAGCTGTCATCGTGTTCGGGAGCCTCTTCAGGGTTAGGTCGGGTCGTCGGGATGAGGGCACGTCGTCAATCACTGCCTTCGGCGCGTCGTCGCGTCGTTGGAGGGTTTCCGATTTTTTGCCGTAGAGCCACTTCACCCCCAGAAATTGCTGCTTTTAGTTTCCCCCGCTTGGGCTGGAGGACCTTCCACGTGCGAAAGCAGCATTGCTGCGGCGGTTGGGCGACTGGTATGGGTAGGGCGACGGCGATCTGTTGAAACGGGCTGTTCCACGGCTGGTGTTGGACAGGTATTCTTCGATCTCCGATGGGCGATGGCCGGGTCGGGGGTGGGGTGCGTCGATGGAGAACCCTCGCAAACCGAGCCTTTTGTAGGGGCAGCGACGGTAGATGTTGTCGGCCTCTCCGGAATGGTATCACAGCGGACAATTATCGGGGGTTTCGGGGGTTCGCCAGACGTCCGTTTTCCTCGGGTTTTGGGCTGCAGCGGGTCGTGCAGGCGACAGTGGACGGCGGTACGGTGGGGCTTCTTGACGACGGGTTGGATCGTGGCGGGGTTGACGAACAGCCACGGAGTAGGTCACGGATTGTGGTTCGCGGGGTGCTTCCGACGGCGGAGAAGTTCCGAGTGCGTTTTGGACTTCTCGAATTACGTCGGTCAGGGAAGCCACTTGAGATTGCGGCGTCGTTGGAAAAAGCTTGCGAAGCTCCCCCCTGACGACTGCTCGGATGGTCTCGCGCAATGTTTTCGAGCTTTCAGTTGCGGCACAAATGGTCTCCGAGAAGAGCGCGTTGACAGGGCGGTCGTACTGCCTCGTTCGAATTTCTAGTGTCTTCTCCAGCGCGGCAGCTTCAGACGCGAGTTCGGCCACCGTTTTAGGGGGGTTGCGGACAAGGCAAGCAAATAGTTCTTGCTTTACTCCTCTCATCAGAAACCTTAGTTTCCTTTCCTCCGTCATTACTGTATCCGCACGGCGAAAAAGTCGCTTCATCTCTTCGACGAAGATCATGACCCCCACGTTGGGGTGCTGCGTTCAAGTTTCAAGCAAAACCGCCGCGCGTTCTTTTCTGACCACGGTAGGGAAGGTCTTAATGAACTCGCTTTTGAAGTGAGCCCAGTTGGTCAATGAGCTCTCGTGGTTCTTGAACCAAGTGCGAGCTGAATCTTCCAAGTAAAAGAAAATGTGCTGGAAAGTTTCTGCGTCGTCCCACCTGTTGTACTTCCAGACGCACTCCAGTTTCTCCAACCATTCTTTGGGTCTTCGGCGGGGGCTCCTCGGAATGATGGCTGTTCCCGTGGCTGCTGCAGGACGATTGGTGATGTTGCTTCTTGCACGATGCTGTTGGTTGCAGCGTTCGTTCTTTTGGGCCTTCTGGCAGAAGACCGAACTCGGGTAGTGCTCCTTGCAGTCGGCGGCTTTCCCTGGTTGGACTGGCTTGGCGGCTTCCAGATGTCGTAGAGGGCATGAAGAGTGCGTACCCAGCACCTCAACCAGATTTTACGAAGCCAGAGACGACGCAGATGTCTTGAAGGAAAACACGTTTATTGGAGCAAACTTGTGCTCCCCTAACAACTCAAAGAATGCACAGGTGGCGAAGCAGCAGTCAACAAAGTGACGTGTGCGAGCGAGCGTCGACGATCGGAATGCCGTGGCGTCTGCTCTGAAGAGAGAGAGAGAACAAAACTTTTTTAAAAAGAAAAAAAAAAAAAACCAGCTTAGCGAGGGGGAGTGCGGAGGACCAGAGGTCCGCCGCGACCGCCAGAGATCGGCAGGCGACTAGCACTTGGCTAGACTCCTCGGAGCTGCCCAGGGCCTGCCCCCAGTGGCATGCCAGCAGGATATGGGTCAGCAGGACAATCGCAGACTGATACAGAGTATCCAGCTGAGCGCACTTCGGGCTGTGGGATGTGTGGAATTGATGTGGAGGTGTATGTATTACATTGAAATCTCTATATAACGAACTTCAGGGGACCGTGGAAAATTGCTCGTTTTCTGAAAGGTCGTTATAGTGAAAATCGCAAAATGTAAGAAAACAAATAGTATTTCAATGCCGAAAACGACCTACGTGTACAGCAGTGCATCCTTAGAAGTCATTTTTCACAAAAATATGCACTAGTGATTATGAAACAATGCACGTTTATTTAAAGTAGTTGGCGATTTTCATCTAGCGCGAGTAGCACAAGCTTCCTGAGCACGAAGGACTCAAACTCTTACACATTCCTGGGGAGTGAATCAGTGGCCGTGCGGTTTTTTTTCCCCGGACATGTGCGGAGTTTTTGTATGCTGTCCGCCACATCCGCAGTCGTCGCGTGATCGTCGTAGTCTTCGAGTGCTGCTGCGGCACCCGCAGAGGCATCGTTGTTCATGCCATCCTCGCTGCCATCTTCCTCCTTCATCATACTGAACGCTCACACGGTCTGGGCATGTCCTTTGTTGTCAGCTCCGCTGATGTCCGTGAAGATCCAGCAAGCCACGTGAGCAGCGGCGGAACGTAGAAAAAAGTTGGGGTGAGCGCGAATAGCGCGGCCGCGGCTTTCGGGACGGAGAAGGCTACCCATGCTTCATTTTTCTCTTCTCCTCACCACCTTTTTTCTCCCTCTTGCATCGGCTGCCGCATTCCGCGGAGCAAGTTGCAAGACGTCCTCTTCTTCGCTGCGTTTTGCTGTGTCGTCTACTAGCACACTGTCCCGGTTGCCGCGATTGTTTTAATCTGAAAAGTTCGTTAATGTGGTGTTCGTTGTACCGAGGTTTGACTGTAGTTGAGTACGATGAGGGAACGTGTGCGTTTGTAGTATCCGCCACATGTGGGCAGCCTCGGGGGATAGGTGTGGATGGGGGGTGGGAGAGTACGGCGGAGGAGGCGGTAATAAAGGTTAATTTCCCTGAAACTGAGGAGAGACTCGGAGGTCTCGGTTTCGGGATTCCCGTGTATAGGTGTACAAGAAACAGCGGCCCGGGAAGTAAGAGCTCGAGCGTGCGCATTCGCTGCCTCGTTAGCACCTATGCCGTTATGGGCCGGGGTCCAGACCAGTTGCATGGGATCGGTCGAAGGGCTTTGGAGAAGAGTGTTGAGGGCTTCGGGGGATATAAAGCCTTTGGAGAAGAAGCGGATGGCCTGCTGCGAGTCTGATAGGACGGATGTGGGTGGGGCTTTGGGAGAGCTCAAGGGCAATGGCCGCTTCCTTCGCTGTAGTTGCACATGAGGTGGAGGTGGTGGCAGTGTGTGTCGGGGCATTGATGTTAGGTCCGTTAGCCGCGAGGGCATAGGCCGGTTTATGTGGGTATTTGGCTGCATCTACGTACAGGGTGTGTTTGTCAGGGGTGTGGAGTTTTGCATGATGACTTTCACGAGCTGCTCGGCGGTTGGCATGGAATATGGGGTGCATGTGATGGGGAAGCGGTTTGATGCGGATGACAGCTCGGATGTTGCGTGGAATTGGCTCGAAGGTAGTGGATGCTGTGAGGAGTGTATGACCTGTGATTTGGAGTATGTAATGGCCCGTGGGTGTGATGGAGGTCTGGCGAGTTGGGCTGTCCGTTGGGCCTCAATGATTTCAGGGATGGTGTTATGGATGCCTAGTGACACAAGGCGTTTGTTAGGAGCCACGGGAGGAAGGAGCAAGGCTGCGCGATATGCTTTGCGGAGCATGGCATCCAGTGCATTTGTTTGAGGGTTTGTGATATGCATGTAGGGGAGGTGGTAGAGTATGCGGCTGATCATAAAGCTGTGTAATAAACGTAGTCGGTCCAGTTCTGTTAAGCCATGATGGCGGTTGGCGACCCGTTTAATGAGGTGGATAGTTTGGACTGTGTATTTCTTAATGTAATTGAGTGTGGGGAGTGTAGATCTCTTGTGTGTGGTAGTAAGCCCCAAGATTCTTAGCTCGTGAGTGTGGGGGATGGGTTTTCATTCGCAAATTGTCGTATTGACTTTTGGGGGGAAGGGTGGGTTTTGGGGGGGTCATGATAAGTAGGGCAGATTTGGTGGGCGAGCATGTTAGGCCAAGAGGGGTGATGTGTGTGAGGACGTGGTCAAGCCCCTCTTGTAAGGTGTCTTCTATCTGGTTATCACTGCCACGTGTCACCCATAGGGTGATATCATCTGCGTAAATGGTGCTGCGCAGTGCGGGGATGTTGAGTAGTTGGTGAGCGAGTGGAATGAGAGTAATATTAAAAAGTACTGGTGAGAGAACTGCCCCTTAGGGAGACCCACGATTAGGCATTTGGAAAGCCATGGATTGTACGGGGCCGAGTTTGATAGTGGCTGTGCGTTGGCAAGGGAAGTTGTGGATATATAAAATCGGGTTCCCAGTCCGAGGTTGCTGATGGCTGCGAGGATCGCATCATGTGATAAGTGTTCAAAAGCCTTTTGGAGGCCAATTGAGGGTACCGCAGAGTTAACTTTGGCAGGTGGGTGTTTGATTACGTCGTGGTGGAATTGTAAAAGGGCATCCTGCGTTGAGAGGGCGAGGCGGAAGCCTAACATATTGGGAGGATATAGGTTGTTAGATTCTAGATAGTGGGAAATACGGTTGTAGATGACGTGCTCTAGCAATTTTCCAATGCAGGAGGTCAAAGATATGGGGCGGAGGTTGTGTATAGAGGATGATTTACCCGGTTTAGGTATTAGCGTGATGTCCGAGTGTAGTGTTTCCAGGCTGCTGGAACGGTGCCTGACGTCTAGTGTTGGTTATAGAAATCGGTAAGCTGCGTGATGAGATCGTCATTTAGATGACTAAGTATCGTATTTGTTACTTTATCGTGGCCCGGGGCTGTGTGCCGGGGTAGGGTTGATATGGCCGATTTCACTTCCCGTATAGTTGTAGTGGAATCGAGGGCTGCATTTGGTGCCCCCATGTAGCAAGTTGAAGTGGGATTTGTGGGTAGCGGTTGGGGATGTACAAGTCCTTCAGTGTTTTTATGGTTTCTTCCGGGGGTCTTTAGAGCATATGGATAAATTGGGTTGTGCGGTGTTGTGATTGTTGTTTGGTGTTATTGGGCTCTATGAGGCTACGAAGTATCTGCCATGCCTTTCTGGTTGAGAGCTGTTCTTTGAGGTCGTCGCAGAGGGAGTTCCAATTCGATCGCGCGAGAGTTTGGGCATGCTGTTCTATTTGGGTTCGGAGGTGTGCGAGTTTGAGTTTGAGTGCTCTTTTGTGTTTGTGCTTACGCCATCGTTTTTCGATGCTGAAATAAGCATCGCATAGGTGAGTAATGTGAGGGTCAACGTATGGGGTGGCGATTTTGGGGTCGATGAGAGAGGTACTCTGTTCTTTGGCGTGTGGGATAGATGTTATTCATGCTTCGAGCTCACTTTGTGTGTTAGGGGGCAGGATGTCTAGACTGTTGGTTTGGAATTGGTCCCAGTTGGTAAGGGTATGTTATTTTCGTGGGGGCGTGTATGAGCGCTACAGATAATTTGTGTTTGAGTGATGAAGTGGTCACTTCCTAGGGATTGTGGAAGTGGGTTCCATGTGGTGTTGGGTATGTTTTTCGTTATGGTTAGGTCGGGAGCTGTGTCCTGTTGCACGGTGTTGCCTAATCTGGTGGGGTGTTGAGGGTCGTTATGCATTGTGAGTTCCAGTTCCTGTATAACTTCCCATAGTATTCTATCCTTTCGGGTGGTGCGTGTGTAGGCTTTTATCTTTCAGTGCGAGTGTTTCTGGAACCGTCGATTTACAGCCAGAAAATTGTAGATCAGAGAAGAATACTCTGGGGGTAGTGACGTTAGGACGAAACAGTCTGCTTATCTCAATGAGATAAACCGTGCGGCAAAAAATAAAGAATGCAAGACGCGCCTCCCTTGACAAAAATAACATGTCCGGGCGTGGTCGGGCAGTACAAATAAACAAACGCATACATGGTTCGCGGCAGTACGAACACGGACAAGCTCGTGGCGTTGGGGGTGCACAAGACCCTCGAAGAAATCACGGAAGCATAGAAGTCAGCGCAGGTTGAGCGCCTGTCGTGCACCAGCAGAGGACGGTACATCCTCCGAAACCTGGGGTACCTGCCCAAGGAGGGAGGACAACCAGCAGGACAACCGCTGCCCGAGGAAACGCGGGGATGGCTCGTCGTCTCTCCGATCTCTCGGAATATAAACTCAGAACATAACAAGGAACGAAGGACCGCTCGGGCCAAGGCCATGGTATTAACGCAAGGAACAACGGGGCAGTGTACGTGGATTTCGAGATACGAAGAAGAGGAAGACGTATATGCGGCGGTGGTGGTGACAGCCACGAAGGGGGACATGAAGACGGCGGCGAGCGTTCACGCGAAGAAAACACATCAGACCGAGGAGGTACCGCTGGCACTCGCCCTAGCAGACCCCGGCTGCACGACGGTTCTCTGCGACTCGCAAACGGCGATACAAAACTATGCCAAGAACAGAGTGTGCAGTGTGGCCGCGCGCATTCTGTGCAAGGCCGAAGCCAGCGGCAGCTTCAGTAGAGGCAGTGTGGGGCTCAAGTTGTACACTACCCACATGGGTAGCACCGTGGCGGGACAGGGTGGCAACGCGAACCACAAAGAGACGGCCAAATTGGTTGCGCGAGGATTTGCACGCCACGTGACGAACAGTGACCAGACCGCCTCGGACGACGTGGACGCAGGCGCCGAAGACTACGACGGAACCTAGGATATGATGACCAGCTACAATGACGTTGTGCGGGGATACAGATTGTGTCGACGAACGATGGCGCATCCCTAGAGAGGAGGGCCGTTCTATAGGGCCGACTAGAGAGGAGGCCGTTCTATACAGACAATTACAGATGGACTCCGTGATCACCCCGTTGCTGGCGAAGTACATATGCCCAATGGCGTACGACAGTGATGTTTGCAAACTCTGTGAGTGTGAGCCGGCCACGCTGACCCATGTCATGTGGGACTGTAGTATCAACGCGACGAAGGCAACAAAAGAAACGACGCTTCCACTACCCTTAGAGGCAGCGAAGTGGACTTATGACTACGACGTGCAACTCTAGGCAGTCCAGCAGGTCTCGGAGGCCTAGGTTTGCAGCGACAGAGCGACCACGCAAAGGGGAGGGGGAGCGGTGGCTCTCTCCGACCCGAGCGGGGACTCAAGGGCACAGGCCCAAGAGTCCAGCCTGGACGACGTCCAGGCCGCGTCACGGCTAGGATGAACCTCTCCTGAGAGAGCCATCCGAAACCGCTCTGCAGGCGATTCAATAAAGTTGTTCTCTCTCTCTCTCTTCCCAATTGCTAAGCAGCTTTGCTGATAAAAACGCTTCTGTTTTTTGGTTCCATATTCTTATTTTTGAGGTGCAGTTGTAACAAAAATTTTGCTTTGCCACGAAAGGTAAATGCCAACTAAAAGACGTCTTTCAGAAGCACACTGTTTAGAACATCATCGCAAACATGTGGTGAAAAGACTGATAATTTTGTCTTCAGGCTTACGTTGTCTCAGCCCCTTTTTCTACCGATAATTGTAGTCCTCTATTTTTTCAGCGTGTAATTAAATATACAGCAAAAATTATTACAATTTTAAAGAAATGTAGCGTGCGAAAGTTTTCACTGTCCACAAATAAACAAAAAAAAACGAGCTGCTGAAATAACCCGTGCATTTAAAGAATAGTGCTCGAAGCACTCCAAGCATCACGAATAACTGAAAACACAGCTGAAATAAACAAAAAAATGTGCAGTCAGTTTCGTATTTTTCAAAACTGTTCTTAGTCCTTTTGGACATTCGGATGCCGTTTTGGGTGGGGGCTGTTAGTGACATTTCTCTATAAAAGATTTGCTAATAGTACAGCCATGAATAAACCAAATTGATTGCTAAGACACTCCGAATTTGGCTTAAACACCACCCTCCCACTGTTGATAGTCTTTCCTAGGAAACAACCTCTGTCTATTGATAAATTCACGTACTGGACGGGAGTGCCATTTTTAGTTTTTGAAAAGCGGAATATTGATTCGTAAACAACAATTAAGGACATCTTTTACAATTGAAATTTCCTGCAGAACAACATAATTTTGTTTACAGGGCTGTGTCTCTAAACCGCAAGAATCATAGCATTGGGGGCCTTAATACATGCGGTGCACCGGTAAGTTTATACAGCCGGTTTTATTTCTGTGGAGTTACAGAGTTTCTAGTTCTTCTTTTGACTCATTTCTAATGTTTTGGAAGTTTCTTGTTTGAGCGCGAGCTGAATCTCCAGCGCGAGCTGAAAAACGACCTTGCAAGTGCAAGTGCTTGGTGTGACGATTGTTTGCAGTGCATTTGTTCTACCGAAGAGTGAGTATACTTCTTGGGGAATGAAGTAAGGCGATGATTAATGTCCGAGTTAAACTAAATTAAACTATCATGCTTGGCCAGATAGGGTGAGAAGCCAAACTGGCCATTAGTAACAGATCCTTATTTTCTATGTAGGCTACTAAGCGGTTATGTACTACATTTTTTGTAATTTACCAGCACACGATGTGACCGAACTGTGCGAAGGTTTCCTGGAGTCAGTGGTTCATGGTTTTTTCGGCTACGGGATGATAGTATTATACGCTTGCCGCCAGACGAGTGTATCAAGACTGCTCAGGGATTTCCTGACCTTAACCGCTGGGGTGTTGCGGGTGAGGTTCCGCAACACTGCCTCAATTTACGGAAGTGTGAAAGTCGTATTGAGGTCAGCGTTTGGGAAGAGCCTGCTTAGGGAGCATAGGGTGGCGGCGAGTCCCCGTCTGTTGGGGCCAATGATTTGTTTTTCTGCTAGAGAAGTTTGTGCTCCATGCCATGGTAGTTTCGTAGCGCGGCTGAGAGGGCAGTGAGTGTGCCACTAATGTTTGTGTCTGATCTACCAAAAAGGCTCAGATCCCCGCAGTACCCGGGAAGATGCGTTTAGAAATACTTGAGCCAATGCGGGGCACATTGCTGCAGGGATATCTGGTGCTTCTTCTAATTAGAGGGGAACTAAGTTGTAATCTGGCCGTTTTGAGGACCGTTCTTCATAACCTCGACGGACCTCATCCCCCTGTATAACCATAAACGAAGCAGAGGGGATGAGTAGACCGCGCTCGTTGATGACACTCTAAGCGCTCGCCCGATTTAGCGTCAATGACATTCTCAAACATTTCTTAGGTCAACTAAACGATTTTGATTGATTGATTGATTGAACAACTCTTATTGAACTTGAAATAAAGAATGATGCGCGCAGGTACCACATGGGGCGGTTCCTAAATGACTGTCCTGAGCAACCCCTCTGAAGGAAAAATGTCAGTTTTAAAAAGGCAAAGAAAACAGAACCAAGCAATCAGGCCTAATCAAAAGGAATGAGTGTTATCAGTAAGGCGGTGAAGAAGCCAACTAAGAGAGGGTAGAAGACCAGGCGGACTACGCTCCGTTCCCCGTACAGCGCATGGCTTTCCCAGAGCAGGGGCAGAGTGTGACAACGCCTCGGACAACGACACAAGTTCCACGCTACGATTCTGGAACGAGACCCCTCGGCAACGCCCCGTCGGCGGCTCCAGTTTAAAGACGAAGAACCAGCTAACTTGTGGGGTTGGGGCGCTCGGGCTACGCACCGACGTCAAGAACGCACCTAGAGCTACACACCTTGGACTCATTGCGGAGACAGCTGGGCTCACTACCTGCAAGCTCTATGAGACACGGCGGTCGCCTTGTCTAAACCCTAAAAAATACGGCAGGTATAGAATTCCGACCAGAAAAAAATTCAAAGTCGTAGTCAAAGTCATGTTTATTTCAACACTGGATATGCTGAGGACCCAAACAAAAAGCCATCTTGGGCTTGACGAGGCCTGTGCCCCTTATACAGTTCAAACAGCGGTTGCAATGTATATTCATATACAGTAAAGAAACAATTTTGCATGTTAATTCAAAAAGATAACGGGGGAAGTTTTTATACAAGAGCACTTTAATGATACACTGATACACTTAGGAACGAAACAGGCATGCGTACGTTTGAAGAAAGGAAAATTTTTTCGGGCACAGTAAGTCATAATACATACATTGAACTAAAAAGCGTATTTGTGTTCGCGATGAAAGCAAATAAAAGTAAGTTAAAAGCAATTTCCAGGAACGCTTAGACCTATAAATCTATTAAACCAAGCACGCACAAGTACATTCCAATATAACAACCAGTGACAGGGTAACGCAAAGTGAAACAAGATTTCTCAATATCCCCAGCAATAACAGTAATCATCACAATGGACAGGACTATATAATAAATGGGAGGTTTTCAAGCGCAAAAGGAATTTAGTGCAGTGGGTAAGGTATATTTAAGAATTTTGTCGACCGTAGTTGGTGCGTGTGTTGGGAATACTCCCCGTGTGCGTGCAACGTGTGTGCGTGCAATCTGAAGAGCTGCGAGAAGTATAGGTTGCTGTTTTTATATATAGTCTGTATCGTGCAAGCAATATCGAATTGTACAAGTCATGTACATAGACCATGATTAGCTTTTGGAAAATGGGGCCTGTGTGCTCGTCATATGCTACATTTTCAATTGCCATAGCGGCTTTCTTTTGCAGCCTAAAGATTTTATCCAGATTCGTTTAGGTTTTGGTACGACACACAAGAAAATAATATCGTAATGTTGAGCAGAAAAAAGAATTATATAGGAGTAATTTTATATTTTGGGGTAACAAGAAACGTAAGTAGCACAACACGCCAACACTACGACAGAGGTTTGAATAAGTGGCGTCCACCTGAGCCTTCACGAACATGTGTTCGTGAAAGACAACCCCAAGATTTTTACCGTTTGAACTAGCTCCACATTAAATGCCCCAATTGTTAAACGAAGCTCCGAGTCAATTGTTTTGTTTCTGGGTCCAAAAAACACTGCTTTCGTTTTAGAAACGTTTATGCTTAAAGAGTTATTTATGCTCCATTTATTTAAATGTTCTAGAGTGTTGTTCGCCTTTATTTCAACTTCATGTAATGTGGTTTTTTGGACATATAGAGTGGTGTCGTCAGCATATACATTTTTTTTACCGCCTTTGTCAGTGTTTACGACATCGTTTATGTATAAATTAAACAGCAGTGGCCCAAGGATGCTACCTTGTGGTACACCACCTCGCCAAGTATCGGAGTGTGATCTACAGGGGCGCTATTCTCGACTGCACAAATTCCCGGGAAATCTGAGAATTTGCCAGAAGTCTTTTCTGGTTGGCTTTCCATTTTAGTCACGTGCTTCCGGTTGCCAAAGCGGTTGTTTGTGCCTTCGTCGTTTTGACGTTTTATGACGTTACGGGCCCCAGTTTTAAAGTTAGCCTTATTTCTCGTTACTGAAAGCGCATATGTATTGGCCAGCGATGAAAAATCTATACCAAATGCACCCGGCATGACAACGAAGGCCTGTCTTTGCTGTTCAACAACAATACTGCTTGTAATACACGTCCTCTCTGTGATTGGCTGAGAAGGCGTGATGTAACTTAAACAGTTGGCGGGAACAAGCACGTCACACACTGGTAGCTTCAGCCTACGTAAAAGTAACGTTATGTTACGTAACAGGTGGAAAATGGCAGCTGCTTGGGCCGCGAAATAGGGCAGAAAATTTCCCCCCACTTGTTTATGAATACCTGTTGCTTTTTTTCACACAAATAACTCTTTATAAGAGCAAGAAACGCACATAGAAAACATTAGTTGTCACGTTTTAAAAAAAGAGTGTTGTGATTCATCATATAGAATGCTTTCGAGTAATCAATGAATACTCCTAAAGCATAAGTTCATTTTTCGAAAGATTCTAGTATTATTTCCTTCGGTAATAATGCCGTTTCAGTCGACCAATTTTTTCTAAAGCCAAATTGGAAAGGAGTAATGGTAGTATATTTTTTATAAAAGCTGACATTCTTTTATGAATCAACTTTTCCATTAATTTAGCAAATATTGGCAATACTGATATAGGTATATAGTTAGACATGTCATAAATATCCTCACTCTTATAAAGTACGGAAGCGTTCGCTAACTGTAACCTTTTTTGGTGTTTTCCCTTTCACCAAGATGAATTTAGTTATGAACTCATACTGTAGCTATAAAATCAGTAGTGTTGTTAACAGGTTTCGTTTGTAGGTCTTCAATATCACAACAGTTCCTATATTATAACGTAGGAAATACCTCTCTGATTTCTCCATGATATTTCGGATATAAAAAGCACTTTCTCGTAATTTTGTAGATAAAAAGTGTGTGTAGTCTGGGGATTGAGTACAATTTGTGGTAGAGACAAATGTATCATTGAATGCATTGGCCACATCATGTCCAGTTGTTTGTTCTTCGTTTAAGCTAATTCCTGGCGCAGTAGTATTTTGGTGGGAGGACCGATATAGAATGTTTAGGTGCTTCCAAACAGCTTCACAAATGCGAGCGGTCTCATTGTTAAACATGTTCTGAAAATAGTACTTTTTAGTTCTCTTTATGAGTTTATTTGTTTTATTCCTACATTTTTAAAGACTAAGATCTTCAACACTTCTAGTAGCTAAAAATCGTTGGTAAAGAGGGTCTTTTTTCATTGGCTTTCAGAAATCGCTAGTTATTCAAGGTTTCCAGGCCTTGCGAGGTTTAACTTTTGTAATATATTAAAAATATTGGTTATAAATATTCTTAAATTACTCGATGAATAATTCGTATTCCTGATCAGGGAGTTTGCACTACAAAGTGCCCTCCCAGTCTTTACCGGTCAACCTGCTTGCAAAAGATTCGCTGGTAGTGCAATTTATGTCGCGATATTTCATTTAATTTACTTTCTCTTTCTAGATTTGCCATTTCTTATCTCCCATCGCGAAGAAAATCGGCAGATGTTCACTAATATGTGCTGCCAGTGCCCCTAAACAATTTGAAACTGCGCTTTCATCCGTTAAGAAAAGGTCAATCAGAGTTGACGAGTGTATCTAAAGACGGGTGGGATAATATGTAACGTTTTGGAAAACATTTGATTCTAATACACGGTAGAGATCAGATCTCGTAGGTGTCGTACTTAGAAGATCAATATTAAAATAACCTCCCATTATTGATTTTAGATTGTGTTCATTATTCCATGCAAGATATGTATCCTGCAACAAGAGGAGAAATTTATTGTATTTCCTTCTGGCGGACGGTAAACAACAGAAAAAGTAGTGTCCTTGCTCCTTAGGGTTAACATTTCAAATTCAGCTGTAATTTTCTGAAATAAACCCATAAATATTTGTAAGTATGATGATCCCCCCCCCCCATTTCCCTCGCTGCGATTCAGGAAATATGATCTATAGCCAGGCAGTATTAATACTTCCTCTTCACTGCAATGCCACGTTTTTGTAGTAAGAAATACGTCAAAACAAAATTTAAAACTAGTAAAAAGAACAATTAAGTCACCTTGCTTGTGGCGGGCAGATTGCGTGTTAATATGCAAACAAAAAATGGTGTGCTTCCTTTTGCATAATAGTTCGTTTAAACCAACAGGTGTTAACACCATCTTGTATACGTTTTCACTGAAATGGCACACGTATCATGTGTTTCGCTACTTTTACACTGGGTAGACATTGAGTAAAGGGAGTGTCTAAGAATTGGAATAGTTTTTTTTTCGATTGCAGCTGTTTTATACCAACTTTGTAATTTTTGACTGCGAAGAAATATCTTGGAAACACCTTGCAATAGGGAGTAGTTGGTAGAAAGCAGATTAGCAGTATGCCACGGTTGTGGTGGGACCACAACTGCGTGTACAAGTGATAAAGTACTCCGAGCATGTGCCGAGACCAAGATGTAAGAAAATAAGCACAGATAGCGAAACGAATACAAAGAAAGAAAAGCTATGAATATTGTTAAGGGCACACTATCATACTGCCGTAAATTAGAAGATTGCCTAAATCGATACAAGCATTTATTCCCCCGTCGCCATGCGCTATACATCACTCATTGACGCAAAGCACATGATCGGGTTGGATTCGCCAAGAAGATTAGAATATTTCCTTTAGCAGTCCGGACAAATTTCCACCCGACTTTCTTTTTGCGGGCCATGGCCGCACCAAGAAACTGCTTGTCTTTTGGAGTGAGGTGTTCGTTTAAGAAGACTGGTTTTCTCTGGCCATTGAAGCGAGGCGATTCTGTCGTCAGTGTGGCTTCCCGCGCTTTCATCAAAATTTGGTTTCATTTCGATCGGCGTGTGAAGCGAACGATCACATTCTTTTCCGCAGAGTTTGGTATCCTAATCTTAGGGCAAAAATCGATGTCATGAACACCCAGCGGTTCTCCAAGTTTAGCTCCGATTTCCTTGACAGCAGTCAGTTCATCACAGTTTTTTGGAAAGCCCTTAATTTCTACGTTGTTTACCCTTTGGCATTGTTCTAGTTCGTTGAGGTGGATGTTTATTTGACTATTTTTCTGTTCTAATTCTTTGTTCCTTTCGATGAGTTTCTTCAGCGAAAGCCGGTTTCTGGACAACGTAAGCCGGTTTCTGGACAAAACGATTAGATGGGGGAGGTAAAGTCATGAGCAACCCCCTGAAGAAAAGGGGCCACTTTTAAAGAAGGCAAAGAAGACATAACCAAGCAATCAGTGCCAATCAAAAGGAATGATAGTAAAGAATCGGATGGTTAAGAAGGAACAAAGAAAAGGCAGAAGACCAGGCGGACCCCGCTACGCTCCCGGAACAGCGCCTGGCATTCCCAGACCAGGAGCAGAGTTTGACAACGCTTTGGACAACGGCCCAAATCAAGACTACGATCCTGGAAGGAGACCCCTGGGCAACGCTCCGCCGACGGCTCTAGTTTGAAGGGACACTGAAGTGAACTATTCAAGCTACAGTGTTCGCCGGCACTGCGTTGGCTGGCTCAAACAAACACTCTTTACATCGTTTATCCGTGCGATAAGGCGGCATTTATTTGATAAAACCTGAAAGAAAAAAACTACCATGCGCGGCTTGTGGTCGCCGCACCAAATAACAGCAGTGACGTCAATACAAGGTGCTACGTGATTGGACTACGTCAAAGATTAGAATTCAGACCAGTTTTGGTTTAGGTTCTGTGAAAAAGCATGCTTGGCACCCGTCGTTTTAGTTGGATGGGCATTCCCGATATCCCAGTAATCGGCATACCGCGCTTCTGCCATGTTTTCGGCTGAAAAATGCCTATCAGCCCGACTTGAAATCACAACAACCACTAGCCGAGGCATGCGCCGTCGATGAACACCTTCCGCGTCACCGTAGACGCGCAAATGCAATGTGGGTTTTCCCCCGTCTTTGGAGGTGGCCTGGCTCGTCCCTGTATCCTAAGAGGTGGGTTCGCACCAGGCCAATGGTCGGCTGATTCGGGACGGCGCTCGCAAGCAGTCGCTGCTTATGGCAACACCGCGCCAACTCGCGAGTGCGTCAGTCAGACGGCATGCGTTCTGAGAACTAGCTGGTGAAGCAATGAACGTTACAGCTCCAAAATGGTGGAATCAGCGTAAGAAACATTTCGCCAAAACAAGAAAATATCTTGAAAAAACCGGCAACATGGGTGTTACGAACTTCTGAGTTGCAAAACAATACACCTAGCACTGCTGAACACTCCGTCATAAGGCAGCAATGCCAGGGGTGGAAATGTAAATTATATGCAGTTAAACCTGGAATAACAAAGTTTACGACATTTCCCAATTTTGTGTTACGTGCAGGTTTCCGTTACGCATGGAAGTTTAGAGTTAAGGCTCGTCTGAGTGAACCAGAAATAAAACCAAAATGTCAGACGTCAGTGAATTTGAGCTCACCCTTCAATTTTTGGTTTCACAGTGCAACTGCATGATTTGCGCCAGACGCTTTTTCATGAGCTTAGTCACTACACGGCAATCCAAAAAAGCAATTTCACTTACCGCCGCGTTCACAAATGTAACTTAAGTATAACTTTTGCCTTCTGACACTTTTCTGTGGCTTAACGCATTTCAATGACCACACATAAGCTGAAGAGGCGCTTTTTCGTGAGTTTGATGAACAGGAAGCTGTTTTTCGCACTACAAATTGGTGAGAGGGTGCTATGGGGGGGGACTGGGCCGGGTGGTAATATTCTCGTCTGACGCCAGCAGAGACATTACTTAAAATTACAAGCTTGTCAGACAAAACTTGTGGTTTCTGGTACGAGAACTCATGATCGAAGGACCGACACCACAGATAGCAGTGGAGACGCGCGAAGACACGTCGACAGGCAGGACTACACCTAACGACACAGCCCCCACACGTGGAGACACGCGCTTTTTTGCGGTGCAGACGAAAGTAGCTAAATTAGTGCAATTTTGCAGCCGACGTTTCAGAAAATGTGCAAGATACAATGACTTATCACCGCAGCGAATTCGTGGTATCAAGGTTAACCGTTGC
This sequence comes from Haemaphysalis longicornis, assembly GCA_013339765.2. Lineage (NCBI taxonomy): Eukaryota > Metazoa > Arthropoda > Arachnida > Ixodida > Ixodidae > Haemaphysalis > Haemaphysalis longicornis. Next base: position 145,508,097 of record CM023453.1, read on the forward strand.
AACGTCTTTGTTACAGACAGGTCGCAAACACATGGTCTTTAATGGGGCCAGAAACAGGAAATGGAAAAACTTCGTTTAATCCCGGAATCAATCGAGATTTGTAACATCCAGGTTTACCTTTATGTATAGTAGCACTTTATATTTCTATTTACGTTATGCATTTTAAGCAGCATAGATGACTATATCTTGTATAGCACTTGTGCAGTAAACGTCCACCAAATTCCAACAATATCTCATTTCTATCGACTGCATTCCTTCCACGGAAAAGCGTTGGAACATGTGTGGTCGTGCTGCTGATCACCGTAGTAGGTCAGCCGGCGTAACAAATGCTTCCCGCCCCCTGGTTTTACGCAGTAGGATGAAAGGTTCGGTTGATTTTAATTGCTTGGCACGTATTAACTTCGCTGACTATTCTCCCGCCGTCCATTCGCCTTAGATTTTTCTATGAGCGTTACAGTCAGCGAAGCGTCGCATGAGCGCTTGTGTAGCGACTTGTACTTATAGCTTGATACCGTCTACAAATTAACAAGCTGAAGGCCCATTCTTCCAATTCAAACGTGTCCTAGCTTAGGTTAAACTGAGCGAACGAATTGTGCCGACCTGCCGGCCGTTGGCCGACTAAACGCTGGGCCGACTGTTTCTGTCGGAGGGTCGCCAAGCCGTGCCGTAGTGCAGTCAAGCGGGGCCATCTTGAGTTGACGTCAAGCGAAACCTCTTAAGAAATCGGCAAGGATGATAAAGAGAGGAGGACAGCACTATTGAATTGACATTTCTACTGAATAAGGCCGTGTAACGCAGCGAGAATGATTGAAACATAGCTTATAGACTCCTGTTGGCTCTTGGCAGGGATGGCTGGGCTTACTACCTGCAAGTACTACGAGACACAACGGTCGCCTCGATTCATACAGGCTTCGCAAGGCATCGATCATAACATTAGGCTACACAGTCCTGAAAGACTTGTACGCGTACTCGAGCCGCGAGAACACTTCTTTGACTATATACAATTGTACAGAACAGCCTCGTGGTGTGAAAACCATCTGCGTGAAATTAATGTTTTCTGTGTGTCCTGTCCGCTTGGTAGATTGACGTGAGAACGACCCAAATGCGCGAAGTGTTTTACTTACCGTAGTGGCCGGAGTGGAGGGTGCAACACCCTCGTCAAAGTTTTTCACATGATTACAAGGCGATTCGCGCACGCAACCTCAGTTAAACATCACCACACCCCCCCCCCCCACACACACACTCCATACATTTCCCCTAGAACAGACATTCAGTCATAGATACCTCTGAAATTAAATTTTCTCGTTCTAGGCCTAGTTGTCCAAATGTGCTATTGAAGCTGCGCTCAACAAAAAAGGCTGAAAATGTTCAAATGGTTCTGTTTGAAACAAGCCAAGGTGTGTCTGCACCACCGGCTTGTCCACTTCAGGAGAGCAGCCTTAACATTAGGCTATGTAGCACCTCCACAAAATATTACATTGTTGTATTACATTGGCCTACGCGCCAATGCTTATGAACTAAATGAACACCTGCACGGTATGCCAAACAAGCCGGTTGCTATTCTGCTGCAAGAGACGCGCGGAACTGGCCCTACGATACGCGGTTACCGAGGATACGCCGCTCCGGCCATCCGACGGGTCCTTCCTCGGAGATCGGGATTAATGGATGTCACACAAGAGGTCGCCGTTTACGTCAAGCAAGGTGTTCCCCACTGCCAAGTGCCTACAATGGAATTTGGTAGCGATGTACAGGAGGTGGTGGCCGTAAGGATTTCCCTTGGGCGTCAAAAGCTTTTAGTGGCGTCAGCTTACGTTCGACCTGCTGTTGGAGGTGCAGATTTCGAATGGATTCGACGGCTACGTAGCCTATACCCTAATGACATGGCAGTGTTTGGAGGTGATTTTAATGCACTAAGCCCAACGTGGGGTTACCGCTGCTCATCTGTTCGGGGTCGACACCTGGAAATGGCGGCCGAGGATGGCGACCTGGTACTGGTAAATAATTTAACAGTGGCCACCCGTCTAGGCTCAGGACTCCATCAACGAGACACCATTCCCGATTTGACATGGGCCACTACTAATACGGTAGCCAATTGGTGGCGCGAAAGCTCTCCATGGGGTAGTGACCACTACCCTCTATGGATTCAGCTCAGCAGTTCTACTCGTGCCACACTGCGTACGAAGCAACTCAGGGTTACAGATTGGCAACGGTTCCGAATACTTCTAGCCGAAACACCATCCCAGCTATTCCATGAGCCAGGCGATACTCCAACGCATGCCCTTGTTAGCCGCATTGTTGAGGCAGCTAAAGGAGCTACTCAAACTTTACAGACAGAGCTTGACACACCACCTCCAGACCACCACCTCATTAACTTGTGGCGGATTCGCGACACTTTACAAGAGCGCTACTGTGCTGGAGGCCGCACTTATTCAGATCTCGTGCGAATACGCCAACACAATGCCCGCATTCGCCGTCACACGACGCAACTTGTGAGGAACCGCTGGGAGGAGCATTGCGCTTCGTTTTTCTCACCGAACCGGAGCTCGAAAGTTGTGGGGAACGTTTCGGGCCATCACTGGTGGCACGAGCGCGCAGGCTACAGTCCCGGCTGTGCTTCTGCGCACCGGGACCACTCATGAGGCTTTCGAACGAGAAGCTGCAAGGACGTTCTTCCCGCAGCTATCCTCTACGCCACCCCCGAACATTTACTTTTCGGAGCCGGTAGACGAAAACGATCCCCTTGAGGCGCCCTTCACTATTACTGAACTTATAACTGCCCTGGAGCAAGTGAACGTGTGCAGTGTGCCTGGCAAAGATGGCGTGACTTCCTTAATGCTGCGGAATCTAGATGAACAAACTAGATGCAAGATACCAAAACTGTTAAATTACATTTAGGCCTCAGGACATCTGCCAGAATCTCTCAAGCACGCAGTCGTCACACCTAAAAACCTACCCATTCTAGGCTGGGAAAAGATCCATCCACGATGTCCTAATCTACTACGGCCCATCTCCCCTGACGACTCGACCACTGTGCAAATTCCTTGAACGAATGGCCGCTACCCGACTAATCCACTACTTGGAAGAAGAGGCTTTCTTTTTCCACCACCCCGCGCAGAACTGGATTCAGAAGCAACTCGCAACGCATGACAGCATCCACCTCCTTCGGCGGTACTCCGCGTACACCGACATCATAAGCCACACATCTTGGTGGCTGTAGACCTTCGCAAGGCTTTCGACACCGTCTCCCACCACGCGGTACTACAAGCCCTCTGCGAAGCTTACCGGTAAAAGGATGAGGAATTTCGTGCGAGCCTTCTGGCCGACAGGACGTTTGAAATACGCTCGGGACGTGTGAATACCCACCATTTCAAGAACAGCTGCGGGGTAACACAAGGCGCCATAATGTCCCCGATATTATCAATATCGTAATGGCAAAGCTAGTCAAGGGTGTTTGCTGCCGTCACAAGGGGTTCATGTCACGGCTTACGCTGACGACGTGACCACTTGGACGGAGGCACGATCATCCTACGACTGATGGCCGCCCGTACGGCGCCTTGCAACATGCTTTGACACATCACGGCCCTGCTCATACCCACTGGCATGGAGGGTGTCAGCAACAAAAAACAAATTACTTAGCTGTGCGCGCAAAGCCACTAATCGTGAGCGCATTCGTTTAACTATCGCAGGGGCAACCATCCAGCCAGCCTCCAGATGGTTGGATCCGCATACTAGGTGTTCCGTTTCATGAAAACGGGGGAGCTCAAGAGTGGCTGAGACAGCTCAAACCATTGTGGCGACGTCTCCTACACATAATACGTCGCATCTCTTGCACTTTCGGTGGTGCTTCGCAAGATATCGCTCGACGCTTAGTACAGGCAGTGCTGGTATCTAGAGCGGTCTACGGCGCCATGTGTTACGATCTCACGAAGTACCAACTTCACCAGCTAGAGGTCTTGTATCGGGAGGCGCTGCGGGCTATTACTGGCCTGCCCCGTCACACTCGCGTCGAAGAGCTGTACCGTTATGCTGGTTGCCCAACGCTTGGGGATACCCTCTCGGCGCGCATAGCAGGCGCAAACGACCGTCGCCACTTGACCACTGCAGGGACGCCGCCTGCTACGTCACGACGGTGAGCGACTACTAGATGAGCCGCCCATCCCTCCACACGTTCGCCCATGGGAGGATGTGTTGATCACAGAACGGCGACCAGCACCCCGGAAAACTGCTCGGGCTACTTATGCGGCGCAACGTGCCACACTGGTGCAGACCACCGCAGCCACCGACGCTGCGGATCCGCGGACATTACGTGTGTACGTGGACGCCTCCTGGCAACCTCGCACGGCTGCTGTGGCACTTGCAGCTGTAGCGGCAGACAGCAATGAACGCAGCGTTACAGCCTACATCGTCGACTCCATTCCGGACACCACCACCATTGAGCTGCGCGCTATTGAACAAGGCCTACGCCTAGCACGTTCCGTTTTGCAGGCATGCAATCAGCGCGCGTACCACCGCGTGCACATTTTCACGGACTGTGCCGAGGCCTTACGTTCCCTTATAGGAATTCCACGGAAACACTCTGCAGCATACTGCATTAAACAATCATGCAGCTCTCTGCACAACACCTTCCACACGCCCGTAACAGTACGGTGGATCCCTGGCCATGGGGGGCATCCCGGTAATGAAAGCGCCCACAGGCTGGCGAGCGAGGCATCTTCGTCGTACCGCCGTCAGCCCGGGGAGACCATAGCCAGCGGAGCCCACTTCGATCCTGACGAGGAGCGCCAGCGTCGCCGACATGCCCGGCGCCTTCACCTCCAGTCATCAGTACCCCAGAACCCGCATCCTCTGCCTCCTGGATTATCTCGCGGCGCCCAGGTTTTCTCAACCGGGCCCGTTCTGGCTTCGCCATAACCGCTGACATCGTCGCACGGTGGCGAGGACGGCACACTCACTTTGACCCTTCGGGCAATGAATCCCAACACGGCAACACCATACCGCAGGCAGGTTCTCCGACGTCAACAATGGCGGGAAACTCCCATTCTGTAGACCTCGCAGGACCTCCACAGACCGGATCAGCTCCCAGTTCCTCCCCTTCTCTCTTGGACCCCAATGTGCTCTGCTACGCATGCCATGGCACAACAAAGCCTGACCTTCCGCACCTCGTCTGGTCTTGCCCGGGCCTTGCCGTGCTTCGCGCCCAACACCGCCCGGCGTGGGTTCACTCCTACGAAGAGTGGATTCGGCCCTCTTGGCGTGTCAAGGACACCTTGGCAGCACTCTGGAGCTTTGTCTGTGCGGCGTCGATGGCTGGACATTACTAGCGTCCTTCCTGCCCTCCCCCTTCCCCTGCGGCTTCGGGCCATCCTTTCTTAATAAAGTTTTCTTCCTTCCTTCCTTGTTGTATGACCGTATTTCAATTTTCCCCGTAATGACCAGGCGATAAGTTCTGAAACATAGTCCGATATTGCCCTTCTACTGTATGCCCGGAGCGTACAAAGACATCCCGAAACAACAGAATATAGACTTCATAATAATGGCATCACTTCCGATAAGTTGAGGCCCATAGCACAAAACCCTGGATACCCCGGCAGACCGTCACCGCCGCCAAACAAATCCCGTGCCAAGGACCGGACGACTTGCCTATACCGCGCGAACCTTGTGTATCAACAAGATATTCATTCCTTCGCCTACCGACTGTGCAGCCCACTGCAAACAGGTATGGAACATGTCTCATTGAAAACTCTGATAGCGATATGGCCCATATTCTTGTGCAACTGCATACCCATCACAAGGAAAATCGGCAATCAAAGCAGAAAAAATGGAACGTAACTGGCCCTAACAACCTAAGCACCCGCCCTTGTCCCCGCCAACTTTATTGACACCTGTTGATGTAATACAAGCACTAAAACCCTTTGTAGTAGACACACTTCAGCCTTCAAAAGCATAGCAAACGTTCCACTTACGCGAGTAATTTGAACCATTCATACAGCCATCCACCAGGAATGAATAAAAACTAAAAAAATTGGCTGACGATTACGATCTTCTAAATGCAAAATTTGTACTCCGCGCGAACTGCAGCCTTCTCAGTGAAAGAGTGGATGGCGCATTCGTGTTGTGTCTCAGGGAGTCAACGCTTTATCAGCGAACCCACGGAAAGGAGCATGTCTCGCGCAATCCCCTGCTTGCCGTCCTTCGCCTCAAACTTTCGGCGCTTCTTCACCCTCCGCTTTAATGCGGGCTGTCTCTTCGGTTCCCTGTTTGTTCTCTCGGTTATCTCGTAACGCGTCGCATCCGGGGAGCGCCCCGAGTCACCTCGGTATGCCGCTCTCCCCCTCAATCTTTCGCCACACTCTCCTTCTTCGTTATCCTCCCAGTTGTATCTCGTCTCTCTGCGGCGCCCCCTCCGTTCGTTCGGTTACAACGCGGTACCACGGCACCGCGGGGCCAATAGAAGGGCCGCTTAAGTGCTGCTCACTGAAATGAGTTTTGGGGCTGACCGCATCGAAGCTTCATGTGGGCTACGAGGCCGGAGGTATTGGAGGGCTCCATATTAATTTCGATGCCTGGAGCCTTAGCGTGTGGCTAAATTTTGATACACAATCTCTAGCCTCCATCTGAAAAGAAGCGCCGTGGCTTGGATAAAACCCGCGTCCTCAAGCTCAACAACGCAATGGCATAGCCACTGAGCCACAGCAGCGGGTACCAGAGATGACTGGCCAGTCATGAAGAATCTAAAACAGACGTGGTTTCTGAACAGCTACGCGAAAGAACTTCTCCAACGCACACAACCAGTAGTTACTCGCCTTCTGCGCATTCTGACATTGAAAAATCCCCGAGGAACATTCTACATCAACCTAAACATGTACACGTACTAAACAAACATAACTGAACTGCAGTGAAACAGCTGCAGCTTTATCAAAGTAGCGTTTGACACATAAAGCGTAAACGCAACAAACCTTCCTTTATACTCCTCTAGAAATACACAGCACTCGATGCATCTGATGGCATGGTACTTTACAAATCACTCAAATCAGGCGTAGGGTTTCTACAGCAAAATCAGTATTCACCACTTCATACCGCTGAATTTCATACTGTGTCGATATTGCTGTGGAATCCATCGTTGTCTCTGAATTTTTCAGTATTCCGGAAATCGTTGCCCTTCTGAAACTCATTCCAAGCTGCCCAAAATTGTTATCCCTTGGTCTGCGACAAACCCATCGAGCGTCCCTCTCGTACGATTGAGTTTTTCTGAGTCCCAGATTTTCGCAACCGCCACCACAATATTCCAATAATATTTGCCTGAGGCATGGTTTTCCTAGAATAGGGTTACCTCAGCGAAGCTGCTCGAGGATCTTTCTCGCTGACACCATACAACTTCAGTTTTAACCTAAATGATTGAGACTTCTAGATAGATGTGAATTGGCCTTCATCAACCTCAGGATACCCCCACGCAGGGCGTCAAGAGCTGGTCTTGTCTTCCCCCTTTTTGGTACACCCATAACTCCTTCTGCGGCAAAATTTTACAGCGGGAAGGCATGCACCACACAAAGACTATGACGACTCTCTAGGGACCTTTTTCGTGAAGGCGTCTATGAAAAAGACGCCTTCTTTAAATTGTTATGTAATATAGTTTCTAGAAGTGCAAAAGCAGTCAAAAGAAATAGAGTGTCCCTCAGACAAAACCACATTTCAAATCGTTTTACCCCATTGCAACCCTATTTCAAACTATTTCACTATTTGACACAACTTCCAGAAACAACCTCTGTGCCATCGCCGGTTATCACATATCAATTCGCGTTCTCTGGAATATTGGTCAGGGTTTCACGGTTAAGGCAAAACGGCGAATTTCCATTTTTTCCCCTCTATATTTTAAAAAACAGCACATTCTCTCACTATGGAACGTACACTTAGATGTCTTTCATCACACCCGTATCAATCCTCCTCAGCTTCTTTCACAAAACCTTAAAGCGGCTTTTCATGAAGGCAGACCAACCTACCCGTTGGCACGCCGGTGTAACCTTGAAACACCTCCCAAACTTTCAATGCCCGCCCTTACCATTTTACTTCACTTCGTAATCCCGTGTTTCGAAAGTGAAGACATCCCGGCACATCTACATCTCATTCTCCTAATTCCAAATCCAATTGAAACACTGCACCAGCCAAATTGACCACAGCAACTTGCTTCCCATGTCGAACACCAGTGTCTCCGGCAAACTTTCAGGTCAAATGGTCTACAAGGGAATTATCTTTTACCTGGAATATGTCCCACCGAAGTTTCGGCTTTCTGCGAATGGCTTCCGCCCAAACGTCTTCACAGATGGTGAGCTCAGGATTGCACCGGCTGATCACTCGTTTCTAGCGTAATCACTCGCCCTAAGACTTGATTCAAACAGTTGGCTAGCGAGTCATCTGATCGCTTCAACAAAACTGTCATACTATAGGAACTGGCAAATGCCTACCTGTGCCAACGAGCTGTAACTTGGTTTTAGAATTTTCTGACCACCCGACCATTACGCATTTAGGGATCTCACTGAGGCTGGACGTCTCACACCTACTACCATCACTACATTGACCGAGAGGTAGCGCAACAATTTTTGCTATCTCTGATAGTGTTTAACCTCACCATGATCAAGGCAGCTAAAAATCACAAACGTTACTCTGCTGCGCACTTCGTGCTCCACGATGTATGAAGATGGTATTATTACAGATATTTAGTCGAGAGTTCCACGGAATACCGTCTGGCCAGGTGAAGGCATCTGTATCAAAAAGGCCGAGCGCTGAAGATTGTTAAAATATAATTGACGTTTCGGGATCCGTGAAGATCCCTTGATTAGAATGAAATTCTATTTTTTTATTAAGGATAATGAATCAGCCCATTTTATGCATCGAAATCATATAAAAAATCTAAAAGACACCTCCAAAAGCCTGGAATCCTCCTTGAACTCTTTTGTCTCGAACGCGTCTCTGCCTGATAATCCTCCACCTCGCCTCCGGGTACCCTTATGGCCATTACTTTTCAACACTTCCGGCTACCAGACCATTCATGTGATTTCAACAAATAAACACTCACATATCATATCTCCCCTCTCACACAACTGTGACGGATGAAGCCAACACGTAACTCAAACTATACCACGTGTTGTCGCCATTGCACTGTCACTTTCCCAGCAGAGTCTTAGTTGGTATCACAATGGCCTTACTTGATCTCACCTCAATGGACGGTAGATGATTCCTTATTAGAGGAGTTGGTGTAAATGTGAACTCCTTGGGGGACCTTGCAGTAACGGAAGGTGTTGGTGCGGTAACACTGAAGGGGCGAGTGTAACAGGGGAAGGGTAGGGGACCATGTGCCGGAGTAACGGGCAGTACTGGGTAGCTATAGGCAGCCGGATATCGTGAGGTTATCATGGTTCGAGGTTCTACACAGAATGAGGAAGACGCGTGGTAAAGTATTGATCGTTTAAGAAGTAGTTTTTTCGCCGCTAGGGGGCCGCGCGGAACAGTAACACCTCACACTGGCTCCGCTTTTTTTCCGTCCTAGTGACAAATACTTCCGTAACCCGACCTCGTCAACCAAGGAATCACCTTCCCAACGTGACAAGGAACTCGGGGAGACCAGAAACAAGTATCTGGACACCATCAAACCTTGTTACCGGCCGCACAAGGTGGGTTCCACACCGCCGCTTCGCTGAGCCTAAGCGAGGCGGTGCCGATGCCGGCTTCGGCATGCCGGAGCAAGCACGTGCGCCAGCAGCTGCAGCAGGGGACCATGGCGGCGCGGAAGCCACATCGGCAGTGGTGGCCAGCACGCCGGGCGATGCTTCCACGTCGCAGCAAGTCATCGGCGCAGCTCTAAGGCTGGTAACAACGGTCACCGGTGAATCCATCTCACAAGAAGAATATGAAGACAACACGGGCTGGCTCCAATGTTACGGGCGCAAGCATGGCCGCACCTCACCACGTCATCCCATGGATGCATCGGACGCGCCGTCCGCCGATCACAGAAGCGCACACTCCGCTACGCAACCAAGCCACGAGTCAAAGGCACAGCACCAAAATCGCCCCATTCAACGCCCGCGATTCCCACGCCTACCCAAGGACGACATCAAAGTCGTGATTCGGCCGCGGGACGGTCTCAATGTTGCGCGCATCAGCGAAGCTACCTTGAGAGACAGCATCCTACGGGCTGCCGGCCTAGAGCAAGAACTGGCCTCAACTGACATTTTCCGAGCGAACCAGACTCAAAACATTGTGGTTATCAGCACAGCGCTTCTCGAAAGAGCGGTGAGATACTCTCGCATTGAACAAATCAAGATCGGCGAAAAAACGTACGCTACCCGAGCCTACGTGACTCCTCCAGAATATTCTGTAAAGGGGGTCATCCACAACATTCCCCCTTACGACTCACCTGAAGACATAGCAAGAAGTGTTGTGTATTCCCGAAACCCCACAGCCCTCCACGCCAGAAGGATGGGACAGACAAACTCGGCCATTATAGCCTTCTCTGGGAGCAAGGTGCCCTACTTCGTATACTACCGCGGAGCGGAGTACCGCTGCTACATACATAAGAAAAAGCATGAGGGTGCTCTGCCTGCGGTAAGTTGGGGCATCGGAAGGACGTGTGCCCTTGGCCAGAAGACGCATTTTGCAGCGTGTGTGGCGTCGCTAACCCCATGGAAGAAGAGCACGAATGCGTGGTAAAATGCGCCCTGTGCGGAAAGGACCACCCAACCGGAGACAAGCAGTGCAAACAGCGCTATCGCACCCCCTTCGTCCTCAAGCAGCGACAATGGCGCCGCCAACGATCCCGCAGCCAGAAACGAGACTCTTCCAGACGGCGGAGGGACCGTTCGGTTTCATTCCCACGGCTACCTCCGGTGGATTCGTCGTCTCAGAAGTATAACAACGAGAAGTCCAGCAAGCCTCAACGACACTCCCGCTCCAAGTCCAAGAACCGGAACCCTGATTCAGCCGAGGCAGCCCCACTACGGCAGCCCTGCAGCACGGAACACCAGACTGCGCCACGCAGGTGAGCTGGTCAGCAAAGGCCTCCCAAACTGCTAGAGCAGGGGCACAAACACACGGCATCCACATCCGTGCAAAACAAGATAACGAACAGGAAGAGTTGCAGAGCATTAGGGCTATACTGGACCAGGTTCTAGCCGAGAATAGGCAACTCAAAGCCGAGCTCGCGCAGATCAAACGTAGCTGTACCCCGGCAACATCGTCAGCCGGAACACCAGCCTCACACTCTTTTGAGGAAAACCCTCCTCGTAGCAAAAGACGGGCTGAGGAGGCGGCTGATCGCCCATCGCAAGAAAGCCATCAGATGGAACAACTGGAGCAGCGCTTCAAGCAGGGATTTGAGGAGCTTCAATGCGCAGTGAATTCTCTAGCCACTGCATTGGCGAATTTCAGGGAGACTATTGACCTCAAGGTCACCGCTCTCGAATTTAAGGTAGCTCAACTCCCTTCGGCGTGTACATCGTCGCCAACACCACCCCCGCAAGTCGGTCCTATTCGCTCCTCTCTTTTCCCAAGGGGACATGGTGCACCCCCCTACGCCGAAGCCGTACAATTGCCTGCCGTTCAAACAGCCTCTGATCACCATGGCGCAAGAACCAGGCAAACACAATGATAACCACTCTTACTGCACCTGGCAGTGGAACTGTAGAGGATACAGGTCCAAACGAGGGCTCCTACAACAGCATATCAACCACATACGGCAAAACCACCAGAGTGCACCAGATATCATAGCGTTACAGGAGACAGAGGTCCCAGCTAAACTCTCGGGATACACGGGTTACCACTACGTTCCTACAGATGCCGGTGCACCCTCGCCAAGAGGGGTCACTACCCTCGTGCATCGAAATATTCCAGCAAAGCAAATATCGCTTGAATGTCAGGGGCCGGAATATGTTTTTCTTGAAATCCTGCCCGCTACCGCCAAGAAGAAGCAAAAGTTGTACGTCCTCAATGTATACAGCGCCCCAAGACTATACCGCAATGTCGGGTACTTACTCCAGATGGCTCACCGGTGTCCAATGGTCATTCTTTGGTTATCGTTGGGGATTTTAATGCGCCCCACCCAGCTTGGGGATACCCCCGACCCACAAAAAAGGGTCAGCAGGTATTTGATACCCTGCAACAGCTGAATCTCAGCGTCTTAACGGATCCGGCGCACCCAACCAGACAGGGCAACAGCGTCCAGCGCAATACCACGCCGGATCTGAGTATTGTAAAGAACGTGAACAGCGCACAATGGAGAAACACGCTTATCGACCTAGGCAGCGATCATTATATCGTGGAAACACTCCTCGTAGCCGGGCCGACGAAATCAGTGGGGCGCAAGCACACAGTAATTGACTGGGACCTCTTCCGGAAAATCCGACAAACGCAAGACTGCCCTAATATCGAAGATGTCGAGGAGTGGGTGAAAATCGTACATGAGCACATCGACTTGGCCACTAAAATCGTTCCTGAAGAAGCAAATCTCGACAAGTAGACTCGCGGCTGGTTCATATGTGGGAGGCGAAGGAAAGCATACAGAAACGCCTTCACAGAAACAGACACAACCGCCCCCTGCGGCGAAGGTTGGCTCGTCTAAACAAGGATATAGAAAAGCATGCCGCCTATTTAAGCAATCAGCACTGGAATGCCGTGTGTGATCTCATGGAGAGACAAATAAGCACACCACGCACGTGGCACACGATCCGAAGCCTGCTAAATCCCGAAGGAAAGCGCATCGTTCAACGCAACAATATGCTAACCTTGCTGCATTCCGAAAAATCTGATTCGCAAACACTGCTGGAAAAACTACAGCACCTGTACATACCCCAAAGTTCAGAAGAACCGCCACGACCCTACACGGGGGAACCAAACTCAGCGCTGGACAGTCCCATAAGTAGAGCTGAGGTGTATGCGGCCATCACCAAACTAAACACACGATCCGCGCCCGGGCCCGATGGCATCACTAATAAGGTCATCGCAAACCTCGATGACTCATCCATAGCCGCGCTCACCGACTACATGAATAGGGTGTGGGATAGAGGTAAGCTCCCTTCTGTATGGAAACATGCCTTGGTCACCCTCATCCCGAAGACGGGCAAGGAGCTGAAATTGGAAAATCTCAGGCCCATCTCACTAACATCATGCCTTGGTAAGCTACTGGAGCATGTAGTTCTCAGTCGACTGCACCAGCACATGGAAGAACGACAGTTATTTCCTCACACCATGGTAGGATTTAGGCCCGGCTTATCTACTCAGGATGTGATGCTGCAGCTGCAACATGAGATAATTGACAACCCTGAAGCATCCCCCCTCGACGCGCGGGTAATCATGGGGTTGGATCTTACGAAGGCTTTTGATTGCGTGAGCCATGCGGCCATACTTAATAATCTCAACGACCTCAACGTTGGTGTCAAGACATATACCTACATTGCGGACTTCCTTTCGCAACGAACCACTCAACTCAACATCCAGGGTCTCAAATCGGACTCCATAAGCCTGGGCAGCAGGGGGACACCACAAGGCTCCGTGCTTTCCCCCTTCCTTTTCAATGTGGCCATGCTTGGGCTGCCTCCTTTGCTCGACCAGATCCCCAACATTCGCCATAGCTTGTACGCCGATGACATTACGGTGTGGACGTAGGTGGTAGTGATGCGGAGATACAGGAACGCCTGCAAGCAGCCGCTGATGTTGTACATACATACGTACACGATAGAGGTTTGGCCTGTTCCCCGCAGAAATCAGAGATCCTTCTGTACAACCCCACAAGGCCAGGCAGGCGACCATCATCTGCTCCAGACATTCAAGTATTCCTCCAAGGGAACGCCATCCCCAAAACTGACTGCATTCGCATTCTGGGTCTGCGGATCCACGAGAAAGGCACCAACACAGCAACCATTCAAGCATTGCACAATGCAGCTGCCCAGATTAGCAGATTAATAACAAGAATCGCAAACAAACAGCATGGCCTCAAGGAGCCCAACCTCCTCCGCCTTGTACAGACCTTTATAATCAGTAGAATTACGTACGTCGCCCCATATCTCAAGCTCAGGAAAGCAGAAATAGAAAAAATTAATCGAATTATTCGAAAAGCCACCAAGGCAGCAGTCGGCGTCCCTATCAGCGCCGCCACAGACCGGCTGCTAGAGATGGGCATCCATAACACCTTGGACGAGCTCATTGAAGCCCAACGTACGGCCCAATACAATCGTTTAGCAGCTACCACCACCGGAAGAACCATCCTAGAATCCTTGCGCATTCCTTACGCCCATCAACATGGACACAAGACCACCTTACATCGGGAAATCCGGGAGCACATCAGTGTGGCACCGATCCCCCGCAACATGCATCCATCACACCACCAGGAGCGCCGACAAGCAAGGGCCATGGCACTGCACAAGCAGTACCACTCTAACCCAGAGGTCTGCTACGTCGACACGGCAAGCTACCCTGGCCGAAGCGCGGTAACGGCAGTGGTGGTTGACCACCAAGGTAATGCAGTATCCTCGTGCTCAGTCAACACGTCCCGCACAGATACGGGAGAAGAAGTGGCCATCGCCCTCGCCATCACGGGTACACGGGCCAGCGTAATCATATCCGATTCCAAAACCGCCATGCGCAATTACGCAAGAGGGAAGTTTCTACGGAAGCGGCGCATATACTACGGACCCGCTCTGAGAACACATCAAGACAAGTCCGTCTGGTTTGGACACCAGCGCACTCGTCCCTCCCGGGGAACGAGATGGCACACGAGGCAGCCCGAGGATTCTGCAACCAGGCTGACTCCGAGTCCGAAGAGGTGCCGTCTGACACGTGGGGGAGGGATCGGCTCTGGACATATCAGGAAATTACCCAGCACTATAGGCTGAGTCGCCTTGAAACTTCCGGCAGCTCACAGATCCCTCACAAGAGGACAATCAGTAGCGTGGCGTAGGCTGCAGACATTCACTTTCCCCCACCCCGCCCTATGCCATCGACAGTACCCAGAAAGGTACCAGGACACATGCAAATGGTGTGGACTGCCAGCTGCTTCACTGACCCACATGGTTTGGGCCTGCCATCTCAAACCCCAGTCCGCCAACCCCGGATTCCACATCAGTAATTCCGAGCAGTGGGAGGCCGCGCTGCTCAGCTGCATTCCCGAAGTACAAGCTGCGGTCATCCAGCTGGCGGAAGACGCCGCCAGGGTCCATGGGCTCCTGGCCGCCGTCTGACGAAGCGCCCACCCGGAACCTCCCTCTCGGGTGGTTACGCTCAGCAAAGATGACAAATAAAGTTTTATCTCTCTCTCTTTAAGAAGTAGTTGAGTAATTCATTTTTGAATAATGTTCTCCAATGTGGGTTGAGCAACTACATCTGGTAGGTTTTCTATGCGAGTTTGTTTGGCAACCCTCTGATGGAGCCAAGCGGAGGTAGCTGGGCGGCACCAGCTACGGTGCTGATCTCTACACAATAGTTTGTACCATAGCTTTTCCGAAGGTCGATTTTCACTATCGTCTATTCTACGATACCCATGCCGACTTCTTTAACAGATTCAGATTCTTTAAAATCAAACATCCACCAACCCAAGCGCTAATCAAAATGCTTCGTCAGATCTCCACCTTGAACTTGTAGCAGGTCGGCCTTGCTGCTACCGGCAAGGAGCATACGCTGCAGCAGTGGTTCTATAACACAGTGGTTCATTCGCCGCTCACAACAATTCATGCTTGAAGGGTGCAGTCGGGCGCCAGTGGCGATATTAAAAAAACCGGGTGGTCCTTCCCGAATTATCGGCCACGGCGCGTGTACGGGCGACGCTGGCTGCCCTCAGCTGCAGTCGCCGGTGCTCTCGACAGGAACCGTGCGTGAAGGCGTCCGCCTTTCACAGTGGCTCGAACGGCTCAGCCCGGATGGCAGTGGACCAGTGCCACAGGTGGCCTCCTAAGACCCGGGGGTCCTTGCAGAAGGCCCTAGCGTGGCAGGGTCCTGTCCGCGGGTTTTGCTGCGTGAGGGTAGTGTCATGCGCAGTCGTCAGCAGCTGTCTCTGCAAGCAAGCAAGCAAGCAAAAAAGAGCCCCCCGGCGTTATAAAAAATTGACCGACCCACCGCACATACTTCTGTGTAGGGTAATCGCGAGACTCCTTCGGGGCGCGCGATCCACAAGATATGCCGGTCGCGCTGCTTCAATGCTCGCACGTGAACACACGCACGTGTCCAAGCGTCGATTGCAGGCGTGGGTTCGCACAACCTCTAACAGAATTATTCTCCGTATCAACTGGTTGCCTGAACACACGGCTTCCCGGGAGGGCAATTCTTTTTTTACTCAGCTTTCACCGACATGATATCACTACCTAGTCACTAGATCCCTCCAGAGGTGCAGGTAACACGTTGCGCTACAAAAAGCCGCCTAATGCCCCCACTAAAGCAAGCTTTTTCTCCGCTGTGCGCCCGCTGCCAATATGACCCCCCCATTTATATTACCAAATATTTTTCAAACTATAGTCCCACCACAAAGACCCTCCGAAAACTGCACACTCATCCGTTCTACAACAATACCCTGCCACGCATCCCGTACATCTAGAAATGTTTGAGCTAAAATACAAATTGAGTGGTGGTGGTGATTTATTAAGAAAGCAGGGAAGAGAATTGAACTGGGGATATTGTTGAACTCAAAGGGGAGTTCACCCTCATATAACCCAGTCCAGGGAACAGGTGGAAGTTTCAAAGGATAGGAAGAGAGAGGGAGGAAAGAGTGAGTGGGGGACAGTCTATGGCGCGTTCTTCTCGTCGAAGGCTCGGCGGCTACAAACGCTGAACTATTCCTGTCACAACCAGGAAGTTGAGAATGTGCTCGAAGACCTTCCGTCGGAAGGCGTCCGGACCCGTAGGGAAAAGGAAGTCTTCCAGCTTGTGGCTTGGTCCCCGTCTGCGGCTGCAGCTGTGGCTGTGGCCCGGAGTTTCTCCCTCGCAGTGTCATGTTGGCGGCAAGAGCACAGTAACTCCTCGAGCATCTCGGGCTGTGGTCAGCCAGCGCAGGTGCGGACCCCCGGTGGCCCTCGTGGTGCAAGCTGGCTCCGCGTTGCAGCAGCTAACCACAGGTGAAGCGTGAGTGACCAGGCGTGTTTGCTGATGCATCCGGCCAGGACCCGTGCGGCCTGATCACTGAACACTCCAGCATCTGGATGCAGCGCCTCCACCACTCGATCTAGGATAGTCCTTGTAGCGTCGAATGAAAAAACCACATCTCGAGAGGCTGGGGCCCTGCATGGCTAGTAACAACCTTTGCCAGGGCGTCTGCAACCTTGTCGCAGCTTTACCCGCAGACTGTTGCACGGATCCATCCGTGTACACCTCCGGAAGTCCGGCAGCGTCGTCCTGCAGCAGGGCGGCTATCCCTTGGTAGATGACCTGGGGTGGAGTGTAGCTCTTGCTAGGGACCCCTGGCGCTGTGATGGCCATGTGTAGAGCCTCCCCGTGCCTGGTTGGGGTGGCTCCAGGCGGGGCCAGTGTGGAAACGCGATGTGGGTCTCGTTGGTACTAAGCAGCATGCCCATCCGAGAGTTTGGTGGGCTGCGGTAGCGTTGGGTGAGTGCCGTGCCGTCCGCAGCGCCCTTTAGGCTGTGGATGTGGAGAAGCACCACCTGCAGGGCCCGGTTCTGGATAGGCCAAAAGCCTGCCACCTGGAGCCTACGTACAACGCCGCCACCTGCCGTTGTACGTCGCCGCTACCGGAGATGTGATCGGAAGGCCCAGCAAAAACGGATAGCTCGGCGTTGATCTACGTCCAACCCTTCCCACTAGCGCGACTTGAGTTGCACCAGAGGCAGAGCATAGAGGAGGGCGGACGGCACCATCTCGTGGAACACCCGCAGAGCCACAGTGTGTGTGCAGCCCTGGACACGGGCAAGCAACCTCCGCAAGCCCTGGTGGACCCTCATTGTGCGTTGCCAGAGCGGGTTCACTGCAGGTGGCCAGGACAACTGGCAGACGACCAGGAGCCCCAGATACTTGGCACTGGTGCACCACAGAAGGGACTGGCCATTCAAGGAGAGCGGCGGTGTCGCCTTCGCTGCTCTGTAGCCCCTCGTGTAGATTACGTATCCCTGCGTTTTCGACTCGGACAGCTGCAGGCTACGGCTTGTCAGGAAGGTGACGACTGGCCACAGCACCGCCTGCAGGCACGCTTTCACCTTGGAGAGTAGCTTTGTTGGTCCGTGTGCCCAGATCGCGAAGTCGTCGGCATACACTACCATCCCCACTGGAAACGCAAGCCTAGCCGGGATGCAGTCTGGGAGTGGAGCTAGGACGAGGTTGAAGAGAAATGGGCTGAGCACACTTCCCTGCGGAACCCCAGAGATGACCTCTCCTGGGCTGCTGGTTGCTCGGCCAACCTTGACTCAAAGGGTCCGGTTGACAAGGAACGCCCTCGCGTAACTCCGGAGGTGCCCCACAGCGCCAATGTTGTCCAAGGCCTCCAGGATAGCCATGTGGGCGACAGTGCCGCAGACCGACTTCATGTCCAGCAGGAGGAAGAAGGCCACCTCCTTATCATGGCTGCCCTCCTCCAACATAGACACTGCATCCCCAAAGCAGTCCGCCGTGCAGCGGTGGCGCCTGAATTTGCTTGCTGTTCCTGGATGATGGCCCGCCGATCAGCAATGTATTTTAGCAGGGCCCGGACCGCGCTCTCTGTCAGCTTGCCCGCTGCAGATTTCAGGGAAACCGGCCGGTAGGATACAGGCTCGGTGGGCGGCTTACCGACCTTCAGCATCGGCCTGAAAAGTACCACGCTCCAAGAAAGAGGAAGGTTGCTCTCCCGCCACACCCGGTTGACGAGCTGCAGAAGCGGCTCCAGCTCGGTGACGTCCACGTTCCGGAGCATCTTGTATATCACCCCGTCAATGCCAGGAGCGCCCGGCAGCTTGGCGCATCGATCCAGGTCTGCCTGGAGTGTGATGTCGCCACCGCAAATGGCAACCACTTCCGGGTCTTGGGGGGACGCGCTAGCGGCTCTAGAGTCTCGTATGAGCGCCCGTATGGGCAATCTGATGACTGCCCTCGACAATCAAATCTCAACGGTCGTAGAAGTCGCGATCGAAAAATGACAGAGGCCATCCTCACCCTTACAGCACAAGTCGCGTGTTCCAACAAACGAACCGGCCTAATTAAGGACGTGTCCCGTAGGTCCCGAAAACATCTCTACGACACATTCATCTTGATGATAATGACAGCTGCTCCCTCGCGGGAAAAGAGGACAAGCCCCGCCTCGCTAATGCTGGCTCGGGAACGCCGCCATCACAATCAGTCGTTAACCTCACTGACCATGGCGGCACCCCTGAAATTCGGAAAGACCCGCGATCCAATTCGTCCACTCCCATTCAAATCACCCACTGGAACTGTCGGGTTTCTGGGACTAAGACGAAGTGGGCCGACCTCCGACTTTTCCTCAAAACGTTTGAAAACCTCCCTGCTGTGGCGGCCCTTCAGGATCCAGACAGCGGTGCCACGCTTACAAACTACACTACGTTTCAGCCAGACCCCTTATCCTGCATTTGCGTGCATAAACATTACATGGCCAACCTAGTCGACATTGATCTTAAGGCAAAATTCTCGTACCTGGTGGTAACACTCCTTAAACTGCGCAAACACACAGGTGTTTAACACTACACGTGCTAAACACCTATTGCTCCCCGAGATTAGGCAACATAAATTAGCAGACCATTTTAGCCACGCCACACGGGCCCCCTTGGTGATTGTGGGTGATTTTAATGCCACCAGCACAATTTGGGGATATGTGCGTGAGGAGAATCGTGTACGTTGTTTGGCGGAACTTATGTCCACACTGAGAATACATTTCCCACCGACCCTGCCTACCCAAGTCCCGTGGGTAACTCCGTGACCCGGGACACTTGTCCGGACCTTATCCTCAACAAAAACATTAAATATTCATATTGGGTCAACATCAAGGAGACCCTCGGCAGCGCACACTGCATGCTCAGCACCACCGTTCGCACCCGTCTCTTGGCAGAGCTTCTGGAGAGGCAAAATTACCCGATTGGACTAAATTTCGACAGACATACACTTGCTCCACCCGCAATAAGGAGAAAGGGTACCACGCTTGGTCCAAGCAATTGTGTTTTACTTTTCGCTCCACAGAAACACAGAGAAACACACAAAAACCCACAGGCGACTCCGGAAGTGGATAACTACATCTTTCGCCTCTGGGCTACTCTGCACAGCCTCGTCCGCCGATGGCGCTGAAAACTGAAAATTCGCTTCGCTGAGCTCGCCAAGGTAGCGGCGGAGTACGCGGACCAGCTCGCCGACTCCAACTGGGTGAACCGATGCAACACGGCCACGCGACAGATGTCCGACCGGTGTACCTGGCGCCTCTTCCGCGCCTTGATCGATCCGACCCAAACTCGAGCAGAGACACAAAAGCACCTCCAACGAGCGATTTACAGCTTCGATGGAGACACAACAAAATTGGCAAGCAAATTGCGAGACCAATACCTATGCACACAGAAGGGCCCAAGAGGGTCTGCGTGCTCGTATGCAGGTAACGAGAACGCGGAGCTGGATCAACAGTTCCAGCTATACAACCTGAAGGCGGCCCTAGCAAAAATGAGGAACGGCACCACAACGGGATCAAATCACAGTGAAACTACTTGTCAATGTTCCCGACTCTGCCTACACCATGCTCCTTGCTTACATCAACTCCATTTGGCTAGGGGGAACACGCCTCTCGATTGGTTGGAAAACAGCCATGGTCACCTTCATACCCAAAGCAGGCAAAGGCATTGACAGGGACGACCTCCCCCATCTACCGTACTTCTTGTGTGGAAAAAAAATTTCCCCGCATTTCCCCGAGGGGAAGAATGTGAAAGTGCGAATGCACGAGTTGAATTTGCGCGGTTCGGTAATGTTTGCGAAAGAGAGATCACACACACACGCACAACTACAAAGAAAGAAAGATGCATTTATTCACAGACACCTATTTGTGTTGTCGTTGTACTTGATTGCTAGAGCGGATCTCAGCTTTTAAATTTCGTGTCAGTACTCCTTTAAGCGGGTGCATTAGCCCTTCTCACGCCCGATTCCTGGCCAATCCCCCACGTGGGTATGTGCCATGTCAGCGGCCAGGCAGCGCGCGCCCATCTCCCCCCGTTGCCAAGGAAGACGAGGAGATTCCTGGCCAATCCCCCACGTGGGTATGTGCCATGTCAGCGGCCAGGCAGCGCGCGCCCATCTCCCCCCGTTGCCAAGGAAGACGAGGAGCGCGCGCACCCGCAGCTGTTGCTATGTGGACGGACGGCGGTCACCGGAATTCAGTGTCGCTTATAAAGTGCATTCGCACTTAAAATTAGTGGAGCGATGGTGCGCGACAGGCTGTCCGAGTTTTTGAATAACAAAAAGGTATTTGCAGACACCATGTTCGGGTTCCGCACACACCGGTTCGCGCAGGGTTTCTCGCTCTAGCTCGATCGTGGGATCCTCGATCCCATTGAGTACCGTTTCAATTACAAAAATTTGGTCGCTTTGGATTTTAAGAGGGCCTTTGATAACGTGACCAACGAAATTATGCTAACACATCTCTCACAAGTGGCATGTAGCCAAAATGCCATCAATATATTAAGAATTCCTCACTGACCGAAAAATATACATTGGAATTCAGGACATAGAACAGGGTCCTTAGCCATTAGGCATGCGAGGGACACCAGAGGAAGCGGTCCTCTCGACCCTCCCATTCAATCTGGCAATGAGAAGGCTTCCTGCTCAGCTGCCGAAAATCGAAGGCATCCGGAATGGGCTTATGCCGACGACATCGCCATTTGGGCGTTACAAGGCTCGGCAGGAGACATGGAGGCCAACCTGCAGCAAGCGGCGGACCTGGTGGATGACTACGCAAGTCGTTGTGGCCTTCAATGCTCCCCGTCCAGATTAGAATTCGTGCGCATGCGCCCCTCATCAAAGTGCACCTCCAAAATCAACCTGTACCTTCACAGCGGACCCGTACCCGAACGCGATGAGATCAGAGTACTGGGGCTCTTCATTCACAAACATCGCAGAGCAGACACAATGGCCAAACTGCGTAAGGTGGGGGACCAGGTGGCTGGATGATCCGCCGGGTTTCCAATAACGGGATTACGATGCAAATGGGCCTTATGGCTGGCTCATGAATTCGAACCCAGGCGACTCCTGTCCCGCCTCCATACCTCCACCTACGCAAGTTTTACGAAAATGTAGTCGAGGACATTCTCCGCAAAATATGCAAGCGCGCTCTCGACATTCTGGTACCCACCTCAAACCAACGCCTTCTAGGCATGGGAATGGTGAACACGTTCAAGCAGCTGCGTGAGGCGCGCTCGACGCATATATACAGTAGACTCTCTGAGACGCCGTATGGCTGACGCCTCCTTGCCCGACTACACATCCATCACACAGTGCATACGGAAAAGTGCGTATAGATTCCTGAAGTCTGGAGATACGCCGTGCATGTCCGTCGTCTTCCGGCCAACATGAAATGATATGACCACAGTGGCCGACGCGTCGTGCGGGCAGAAGCATTGGCTCTCCGCTATGGTCATAAAAACGAAGCCTTACTTAGGCACTTACTGCCTGCACTAGTGCGGTTGGTATACGGCCGTTGTCGTCACCAAATCACCGCAGTGACCGGACTCACGTTCTATGCACAGAACATTACACACGCGGAGGAGATTCTCATCATGCTAGCCGCCACAGATCAGGACTCGCGGGCCCTTATCACCGACTCAAGGGGTGCCAGCCGCAATATGGAACACGACTGTATTCATGTCTTTGCTCACACGGCCTTGAGGGTAACGAGGCGGCCGACGACACTGGCCGCGTGCTTGCGCGCTCACTCTTCAGGCATCATCCTCATCCCCTACTGATCCGAACCAAGAACCCAATCCCGCTTGCACATTTAACTAGGTCGCACAGGTTTTTCCATCCCGCCATTCCGTCTATACCAAGCCCTGTAGGGGCCTCACGAAGGCAGACCAGCGCATCCTCCTTCGCCTTTATACCAATTGCCACCTTGTGCCCAGGAGTCTTAAACCACTTCGACCCCGCTTGCACGTGGAAGTGCCCGCACTCCGAGGAAAATGCCTGTAAATATTTTCTTAAGGTGTGGGCGTGATAGAAAATCCCCAATCCTTCCACTCTGCCCAACCCTTCCTGGGAGGACTGGGAGGCAGCCCTGCTCGGATTCACAAAATAATGGGGTACTCGTGGTCGGCGGAAAAGAAACAGAAACAATGCAGCGCATAGTGTTACAATTTGAGGATATCCATCAAAATATACATGAAAGGAATATTCGGCTTCCAGAAGCCCTAGGATTTAGGGCATCACAGAGGAAGTTAAGTTCAAGGCTGTCGAGGGGACAAAAAGAAGATTAAAATTCTGGTGGACGAAAAGCAGAGAGGGAAATATTGTCTAGGACACTTACCACCTGTAACAAGAAAAAAAAAGTATTTTGTGACTACTAGGCTTTTTGTGCCTGCCCTAAGCAGCGCTAGTATTAAAGAAAGAGTGTAAAACATGAGTAATTAGTCCTTTTTGGTAAGATGACTTGTCATCACCGCGCTACAAAGGGGAAACCAATCCCAATCAATCAAAAGGATCTCTGACCTGACGGCCCAATGGGCCTGGTCGGGCAGGCCCGACCAGGGCCTGTTGGGCCATCGAATCTCTGAAGCAGCCCTTTCGAGGTGAGTGGTGTTGGTTTCGCAGGGCCGCTGCGAGTCAAGATTGCCACTTCTAAAAAGTGCAACATCACGCAGTTTACCTATGGTGTCACGCGAGCTGTATACCTTGAGCTTGTCAGCGGTATGCCCACAGCCTGCTTTCCTCTTGCTTTG
This sequence comes from Haemaphysalis longicornis, assembly GCA_013339765.2. Taxonomy (NCBI): domain Eukaryota; kingdom Metazoa; phylum Arthropoda; class Arachnida; order Ixodida; family Ixodidae; genus Haemaphysalis; species Haemaphysalis longicornis. The sequence continues at coordinate 145,531,964 of CM023453.1, forward strand.
ACACACCCTATTGCCCGCCACACGTACCAAGCACTATTTTCAGTGAAGACACCCTCGCGTTACAAACACTAGAAAGGGCTTAAGCAGGCTATGGAGGGGCATCTGTATGGATTTTGTTAGGAACTCCATTGCGCAAGGGCAGTTTTGAATAAAAACATTAGAATACCTCAAAGGAGCGGGCATCATAGGGGGGTGGCCTACGAGCGCAAACAAAGCTGGCCTGACAAGACAGGCCTGAAAATACTACGGGTACAAGTTACCTCATCTTCAAATAAGGACAGCCCTGAGCACTGTAAAAGCCATGCTCAATCGCCCCCTCGGCCCACGTCTACACTGAACAACTGTGCCTGACCCCCTCTGCTCAGCTACTTCCTGAAGGGAAAATGCTACCATGTTTGCCCACAGTACGCCCCAGGGAGATCGCCGATGCTTGCTGCGTCTACCCAAAATAAGTGTATGCTATTCAGTGGAACTGAATTGCTCAACGACGTTTCAATAGATGGGAATTTGTATGCCTGAGCGAACTCCAAGGCTCTGAAATGCAGATTGGAACACTGAAGGGTCCAAAGGGGGGACCTGGTGCTACTAAAGCGGTCCCTGGAATACGAACCACTTTGAAAAAAGGAGCGTATATTGCAAACATTGTGTGCTCGTGATGAAAGGTGGGATCCTCTACGTGGTTACGAATCGACAGTGTGCGCGCGTTTTTACGCGGTGCGGTATCTGCGATAGCGCGCAGCACGACCGCGCGCGACATGCTTTCCCACTTGCTGGACGGGAGGACCACTTGCTTCATCTGCCTCCGGAAATATGGGTCGGCCAGAATGCCCTGAACAGCCGTTGCCGGCGGCGCCGGCGGAGTCATCGCCACCTGCTGCAAATCAACCCTCATTTCCCTAATTCGCTGCGGCAATAGCTGTCTCGTGGCGCATTCGCTGCACCGACTTCGGCAAATGCACCACAAGACCGGTGGAGGGTTGTTTGGTTCTGTTTATTCTTTAGCCTTGTGAAAGCGCTGGAAAGATGCGGAACGTTGGCACTTTTGTGCATAAATTTCGCTCTTTCAGTGACACGTGTAAGGGATGCTCTGTCTGAGTCATCATGAAAGCCCGCAAGGGCGCTGTTCCTGACTCGTCACTGTTCATCTTTCGCCATGCACTACAATAGTCAAGTTTCGCTCTAGACTCTTTGTCGTCAACACCAAAGAAGCTCATCTGCTGGTCGCTGCAGCACGTTACCACTACATGACGGAGGCAACGGATCACGGTACGGGGACGCCTTTGCCAATATAACAACTATGTGAGGTTTCGAAGGGTCACCATTCAGGCGTCCAGTCAAGTGCTGTACACACTAAAAATAGCGACTGAAAGAAATAACATCGTCCTTACTAGGGAATGGGTGCACGACACATCGCATGGTGCCCTTTGAATCGGACTGTTGACCAATAGAGCACGAGAGTTCGCCGGCCGGCGGTACCCCTGAATTGGACACTGAGCTCTCGCTGATAGGAATTGAAGTGAACCGCTTAACAGGAAGCCGCGAAAAAGATGTCCAAAGAAAAATATTGTATCTTTGATAGTAGTGCAATATTTTAATAAATCAGTTTTTTCAATAATGGAAGTGGTATACGTTTGTTCTTCGGCGTCATAGGATAACCATCTTAGAATATTTACAGAATGCAGGTGTGTCAGGACGTCTTTGGGTGCTGCCAGAATTTCGAGCTTTAAAATGTGACCATTACTTGAATGCTACACTCTTTTGACACATATGAAGCCCATATAATATGGGAATTTTTGTATGCTCCTCCGTGGAGTACTTTGTATTACGAAGAAAGGCCCTGTGTACCGGCTGTAGAAAGCTAGTTTATATATTTATTTCAGCGCTGCAAGGACCGTAAAAACTAAATGCAAGTTTGCCTTATTCCAGAGATTCCCTTGTTAAAATTACTCTTACACCCGCAGCAGCCCAACTGCGCATACTTAACAGTCGTTGCAAATACCTGGCATGGATACGTCATACCTGATCTTACGAAACGCACAATTTAGGTCCAGAATTAAAACTTTGCAATTTGCTGTGGCCTCTGTCACTAAATAAAGCCTGGTTTGCTACCGGACGACAGGTGGAGGCTCTGTAAAACCACATAAAGTAAAGCCCCATCAACGTTTGGTCTATGTGCTGCGCATGCCAGCCACAATAGAGGAGATTAGGATATCTAAGCTTACCGTGATGCGTGGGTATCTGGGTTATACTGTAAGATACGTAAAAACATATTCTGGGGGCCAATTCTCCTGCCGATGTGTTTGAAGGATGTGTCACAAGGAATATCAACATATCCTGTTTTCTTTCTTGACTCGTCAAAATAGACCCCTAACGTTTCTGTAAGGGTGTTCGGCTGCAAAGTTGGCGGACGTCCCATTTAATTTCAAAATAATGGCCAAGATATCATTCACAATAACGCTTTGTGGGCAATGTGTCATAAACATTGCCTTAGTACCACAAAAGAATTCTGTATAAGTGCGGTGGTTCTCTAAACACCTTAGGTCGCAACCGACGTACAAACTGAGTGAGGCTTCTCCGCAAAGCTCGTCTGCGGTAGCTACCGCTCCGAAGCCGATGCCGATTTGTCATGTGTTTCCATGCGCCCTTTACTATTTGCGGCTGCTTTCATGCTGACGCCCATCGTGCTTCTGACGGTGTACAAAGGCATAGAACCCCGGGCAGTGGCACTCCAAACACGTAAACATATACGTGCGTGTACACTGTCGAGATCCTCCTTCCTGACTGCCAGCGCCTAAAGTTAGGACCGAACCCTCAAGCAGTGCGTGCTGCTTCCCTCGCCATAGCGAGCGCGACAGTTTGCTGAGGATGGTTTACACTTTGACGGAGCACTTCCTTCTAGGGCTGCTGGTAAGCACTGGAGAACAGTCACCTTCAATCACCTTGTCCGCTTCGCAGAAACAGCCGCGTAACGGCCCAGACATGCAAGCCGAATCGCTTTGATTCGCTGAAATTGTTTCGTTTTTTGCCATGGTGCACTTCATGAACTGCTTAGCGATAGTGGCCGCGTGTTCATGTCGAATGTTATCAGAGGCTTTCCTCTTTGCATGCTGCATTGCGCACAGGGGCTCTGCAGCTTATCGCCTACAACACACGACTTTTCTCAGCTGGCTGGTTGTCTGGTTGCCAAACTGATTACTTTCATGCCACGCGAATTAAAGCCACTGTGAGCTGCAAGCTGACAGGACCATCACCTAACCGTCATGCTCTATCAGAGTGTGGTGGGGGCATGCGCGCAATGCAGAGCGCCCAACCGACCCCTAATGCCCGTCATGCCTTCAAGATTATGAAGACCTCGCTGAAAGGATGCCGGCTCGTCAACAACGAGCCGCCCGTCTTCGCCAACGGAAAAACAAATACCTACCGCCACCTCCATTGAACGACGCCAAATACCCACAGATGCAAAACTGTTTCAGCTCACTTCGTAAAACCACCAGCCAAGATTGCTCCTAATCGGCACGCCGGTCTTCAAACAGAGACCGCAGTAAGGAACGCTCCACACCACTGCAACAGCGCCTGAATACTCACAACCAGGAGCCAGAAAATCTGTGACTCGGCAAACTACAGCCAAAAGGCGCCGCCTCGCTTCAAAGGAGAGAGGCGAGAGTTCAAAAAGGGCAAGTCACCCACGCCTCCCACCCCATCACACACACCATTCCCATACGCCATCATACAGGGAAATTATTACGCAAGCCAAAATGAATCCAGTGACTACAGCTACAACACAACCAGCTGGGGGAATGGCTATCGCAGCAACCAATATCCCACCACCCACTTCTACACATGTGAATCTCGAGGACATAATACGACAGCAGCAACAAGAAATCGAAAATCTCCGGACTCACTATCAGGCCCAAATGGACAATTTACTGTCTACCATCGTTGCCTTAAAGGGACACTGAAGTGAATTTGTCAAGCTCCCGTTTTTGCTTGCACTGTGTAGACTGGCTCAAATTAGCACACTTTTCATCGTTTATCCGGTTTACAAATCGGTAATTATTTTACAAAGCGCGAAAGAAGAAAAACTACATGCGCGGTTTGCGGCGGCCGCACAAACTAAGCTGTGACGTTAGGAGGAGGGGGCGCCGTGATTCGACGATGCCCAAGGTTAGCAATCAAACAAGTTTTCGGTTTCGGTTTCGGTCTGTAAAACAACATGTTTGACATTCGATGGCGTCGTTGGATGGGCATTCTCAATATCCCAGTTATCGTAGTACCGCGCTTCTGCCATGTTGTCGGCTGTAAAATGCATAAGATAAGCCTCCCAGGACGGCTTGGAATCGTAGCATTCACTATCTGAGGCCTACGCAGTGCATGAACGCCCTCCGCATCCCCGCAGACGCTCAAATGCATGCGCTTTTCCCCCATATTTGGAGCTTGCCTCGCTCATGCCTGTATCGTAAAAAGTCGTGTTCGCACCAGGCCAAGGGTCTGTTGATTCTGGCCTGTGCCCACTGCCCGCAAGCAGTCGGTGCTTATGGCAACAGCACGCCAACGAGAACTCGCTAGCGCGGCAGTGCCAGCCTGCGCGAGTTCTGTGGACTAGTTCGCGGAGCAATGAACGTTGCGGCCCAGAAAAAGGTGAACTCAGTATAGAAAACATCGGCGAAAAAAGAAAAAGTTAACTCATAAAAAAAGCATGTACCCGCGGCGATTCGAACTTGTGACTGGCAAAACACTTGCGGTGACATACCTAGCGCACCAGACGACTAGGCCACAGGGGGGCGCTGGCAGCAGTGGAAAATATCAAGTATACACTGTATAACCAGTTTACACTTTTATTTAGTTTTAGTATTTCAAGCAGATTAGGGTGACTATTGTTGTATTGCGCTCGTGCAGTGAGCGTCCCCCGAGTTTCCACAATAGCTCACGTCTAGCAATTGCATTTCGTAGACGGGAAAGCGTTCGCAGATGCGTAGTCGTGCTCATGACCGCTCTGCTTGTTCGCCCAGCGCAAAAAAGTGCTTCCCGCACCATAGTTTTACGCTGTACGGCAAAAATATCAGTTGATTTTATTTCCTTAGTACCTATATTGACTTCGCTCACTCTTCTCCCCTTCAAGAGGCCTTATATTTTCCTACTGGCGTACCAGTCAGCGAAGCGTCGCATGTGCGCTTGTGCAGCGCTTGTGTGAAGCGACCTTGACTTGGAGCTAGATACAGTGTACAAACTAACGAAGTAAAGAAAGGCGCATTCTTCCATTCCCGAACGTGTTGTGGCTTAGTTTCAACTGATCGAACGAATTGCGACGACCCGTCGGTGGCCGGCGGACTAAACGGTGGGCCGACTGACTCGGTCTCGGAAGGTCGGCGAGCCGTGCAGTAGCGCAGCCGATTGTCAGCTCCTCTCCTGCTGACGTCACACGAAAACGCCAAAGAAAATGGGAGAGCGTATAGAGAGTATAACAGCATTTTCGAATTGATTTTTCTACTAAATAAATTCGCGTAAACGCGCACAGAGTGGTCGAAACAGGGCCCAGGGACTCCGGACTACAGTTTGCGCTCGTAATCCCGCATTGTTTACAAATCACTTCAGTGTCCCTTTAACGGCTCAGACGAACCGCATTGAATGATTACTCACTAGCTTGACCACCAAACGTCTCTTTTCTGATGAAATGTTATTAGCAACGAAGGTACTTGTCCACAGCTCTTGTCCACAGCTCCTGTCCACAGCTTTTTGACCAAACCGAATTGCGTATAAAATGCTGCAGAGCCTACCATGCAACCTTTTAGAAGCCCTCATAGCTGGTATAAACCAAGCTTGGGAAAATGACCAAATTATTATTGCACGAAAAAGCCACACGTAGTTGCTATTCTAAAAACACGGTAAATCAGCTGATTACATAAACAATTTAAGCCCTATTTCTCCTATGTCCTGCATAGAGAAACTCGTGGAGAAGATGTTCAGGTCCGCATTGAATGGGCTCTAGAAAAAAGGCAGGCCTTTTGCTATACAATGGCCGGTTTTCGCCGACATGTCTATGCCCCAGGTACCATACTCCACATTCACAAAGAGCGCTGTGAAAACTCGTACCATAGTCGGGATCAACATAAAGAAAGCTTTTGGCACAGTCGCTCATGAGACCATAGTAGAAAAAGCAAAAAGGAACGAATCCGGACCGAGAAATATTTAATATCTTAGAGATTTTTTTCACTAACCGTCTCGTCAAAATCGAAGTAGAAGACAACAGCAGTCATGCGCGAAAATTATAGCATGAGTGCCCAACGAGCCATACCTTCCCCAACTCTATTTAACCTTTCCATGAGCGACTTTCCACCCCTTCTGAATGCTATCGCGGGACTAAAAACGGCCATCTATACCGATGACATTACCCTTTGGTGTCACAATGGCTCTCCTGGCACTCAAGGGGAGACGCCGCAGCGAGGGATAGACTCAATATCTCAATACACAACATCTATTGTACTGGTGTGCTCTCATGAGACGAAAGAGTACACGGTTTTCATCAACTCCCGCAAGGATCACGTAAACGATATCGGGTGACTCATCATAATACACCTTAAAGGAAAAGAAATTCCTCAAAAACACTACATACGGATCCTCGGCTTGTCCATAGACCAGGACGGCCAAGGTACAACCTGGCTGAAAACCTTCACTGCTCAAGCGAGCCTTACCCTCAACATTATAAATAGGGTGTTCCGCGTCTATTATGGTTTAAAGGAACATAAACGTCGCAAAGTGGTGGAAACTGTCCAAATCTCACGGATCATGTACAGTCTTCCTTACCACTATCTGACAAACACTCAGCATGCAAAACTCGAAGTACTTCTTCAACGCCACCCGTATCATAACAGGTACTGCAAGATTCACCCAAAATGAGTTCTTATATTCCACAGGCGCGCTGACTACCCTCAGTGAGCTGATTGACCCGCACCACTTGGCCCAAACCCAGAGACTACAAACGTCGCTCAAGGACGTCTCATCCTCCTAGATCTTCGGCCATAACATTTTGAAGGTCCAGCATATTCCACCTGAGCCGCCCCCATGGTCATGGCCAGCCAATATAACCTTGAAGCCCATACCCAAAAATAGGGGTCCAGAAGAGGAAAGTCGCCGAGTTGAGAGGCCAAACCGCTACAACAGAAAGACATTTTCCCCAGGAACTACGGTCATTTACACCGACGCTGCGTACAACAGACACCAAAATCGGAACGACAGTTTTTCATAGCGACGTTCTCTCCACAGAAGCCAAGTACGCCCCCACACCATCGTCGACATCCCAGGAGCTTCAGGCTATTGTCAACACCACAGAAGCACACCGGGATGAAACAAAACTGGTCATCATCAGGGACAGCAATTCTGCAATTCGCAAACTACGAGAGAATCACATGTACTCCCAGATGCGCTACATACTCTCCAGCATCACACGCAACCACCTCGAGCTTCATACTACTGTTATCTGGGTCCCTGGACACGCAGGTGTGAAACGGAAGGAGAAGGCCCACGCTTTAGCCGGAGCTGCTCTTTATGATCCGGGCACCTTAATACCTTGGCCTCACTTCTGTGACCCAAAAGAGCACCTCCGAGAGATGCATCGCACTCGAAGAAAGTACTTACGGGACGTGAAATACCAAAGAACCACTCTTTTTTACCCCTGAAAATTCGCCCGCCCTGATGCTGTCCTCATTCGACGAGCCCAAACCAGCATGCTAACAACAGAGCCATGCAACACTACTTAGACGGAATTCTAGGCACACCAAAATGCTCACACTGCGACCAATAGCCCAACAATGAACACGCCCTCTGGACATGCCAAAACACACAAAGCACCCTGAGATCTTCCTTGCAGTGAAGTCCTGCCGGAAAGCGCCCTCCTTGCTGGGAGGCATGCGTCACGCACCCTAAGGAGCTTAAAGAGCTCTATTGTACCATGCTTGTGAACGACATGAAAACACGCCAGGACTATAGACGGTCAGGACTAAAGCCAGGGCTATAGTGCCTGTAACCCGACCGAGAAGGTGAGCGTACTATGGACACAGTTTTCACAATGAAGTTATCTCTCTCTCTCTGTCTGTCTCTCTCTCTGTCTCTCTCTCCGAACCCAAGCCAAGTTTCTCCCATTACTACGGCCTGAAGCCGCCCTGCAAATAACATCACTAAACATATGTATTATATTTGCGGAAGTGGCCAGATGTTTAATGTCTATGTGTCTATGCATGTTTCTCTAACTTACGTACACTTATATATTTTTGGGAACTATCTGAGGTAATGTTTTCCGTACCCACAATTTTTTCGACGTTCGCAGAGACTGTGAAGAGTAGGACCAATATTTACACAAGGCAGCATCGACGATTTGCGCTAAGTTAATAGACGAGATTATGTTAAAATGAGAAAATAAAATTGAGCCAAACCAAATGTTTATTTTGACACAAAAAAGGGGGTAATGTGCACAGCAGGCGAAAGAAGCGCAATTTAGACGCATCTAAACTGAGCCAATGTCTTGCGTGTACACACTGAGCAGCTGTGTCGAAATGTTTTGCGAATTTACATGATGTACATCAGACACAAGGAGAACGATTGTAAATACACAGCGTGTACACGTTTTCGATACACGAAAAAGTTTAGTAGGTTGGGGCCATAGACAGAAGTTAATATACCTTATATTGCGTATTAAGAATAACAGCTTACTGACTTCCTCAACAGCGGTCGTTATATTGTAAAAAAACTGATGTTTTATTTCCACTTTAGTAAGAAGGGATATTTTTCTTAAGTACATTTTATTCTAATCTAATAACCTCACCGAGGCCTCGTACCAACTGAAATCGTAGCTACCTAATTGTGGGTCACTTCTCGGATCGAGTATTTGAAATAAACTGGAACAAATCAGAATTACTGTAATGGTATAATAGAACATCCGAACACTATTTGCAGACTGGTAGAAATATATCCAGATCTTCTAATTTAGAGGTATGCGAATTGTGCTTAGGATAATTTGTTTTGTAAAGCTTTTTTTTTGCTGAAATGAAAAATGTCGCTGAACACCTGTTTTCTGGAACGAACCGTAAGCCGGGTGACATTTAGAAGGTGATAATGCAACGAACAAAAGCGCAATTGCTTATTACGGCCTCAGATAAAAGGAGCCTGTGACCAGTCATAACGCCGATTAACCTAGCGCAATTTCATGCGAACAGTGTGAAAGTCAATTTGGTCTTTTTAATTGCATGACTTTTAAAGGGAATTTTTAGGCCGGGAATTTTGCAAAAAAGGCAATGCTGTTTGATAAATTGGGCCTGCGAAACCTGCCTGTGAAGTTTATTTCGACACCAGTGCTTAGTATTGCCTGCTTACCAGTTTTATTGTTCTTTTTGCAGTGCACATATAATCTCTTCAAAGAAATGTGCCCCATAAAGTGCCCTTGCACGTACTTCTCATACTTGGGATATTTTTGCGCCATTCGCTCGAAGAAATAGCCTTCCACACGAAGAACGCTTCGTTTATGTTGACGAAATATACAGTTCGTATGTACGGCATGCATTATTTTAACGAAATAGTTTTGTTCAAATAAAGCTATATTTTTTCAACGCATTTATGTAAGCCTGTTGTGCGCTTTTTTATCTTAATAACAGCAAGCAATTTCACGGAAGATCAGTATTTCAGAAGTTCGCGCGATACTTCAAGAAAAGAATAAATATGTCGAATATCCGACATCTTGTCGCAAACGTCTACTTTACTATGGGTGTCACTTCCATTTTGAAGTGCAGAGGAGCGCTGCCTGACACGAAAACGTAGAACAGGGAGAATGACATAAAAATAGATAAGGTGAGGCGCAACATCTTGTTCTACGTTTCACCATGTTCTACGTTTTGCTTTCAGGCAGCGCACCTCTGCACTTAAAGATGTTACAACACCAACTATCCCACTCCCAAGCCTTGCTGTTGCTTTCATTGTTTGCCTAAATGACCTTCTTGAAAACTGTCAGGGTCACGCCATCCCAGCTGGAGACTACTTTCCCTTCCGTGGATTAGGGTATTTGTACTGATACAGCTGTCAGGCACCTTTTATCTTGGGAATGTACAAATACGGTTAGTTTGTAAATCCCCGCGCTGTACATTTTAGAGACAATCGTTTTTCCTGGGCACTAAACGAAGAAATTTTGGTCCGTCTGTATGTCTGTCGAAACGAGAATCTATGCAGCCGATTTCGCCACCCGGACGAAGTGAAACAGAAGAAACCCCATAGTCTTGTATACCCACAGCAAAATATAAAGGTCTAAGTCTGGTGTCAATGTTCATAGCTGGGTGTGTTCAGATAAGAACAGCCAAAGTGGTTCCATGACCATTTTTTGTTCGAGATGAAAGTTTAATATTGTATAGAGCAATGCATCCCCACTGTGGAACTGCCATTAGTTTGGTTAGTAATACCATAGTTGATTTAATAAAAAAATTATTTAGAACGCGAATCGGGCCGGTCTACTTTCCACCTTGCTTGGTGTGGCAGCTTTGGGGACCCGTAAAACGAAGTGAAATTTTTTCAAAATTTTCCTAATTTTTTAAACAAATATTTGCAAAAGGTTCTGCTAGATTCGTGAAAACTGAATTTGCAATATTTATATTTTTCGAGAAAATATTTCTCAAACTTAGTAGCGAAAGCAATGTCGTTCAAAAGTGGCACTTCTAAAAAAATTTATTTTTACACATCGCCATAAAGTCTATGCTGTCTAGTTTTTTAGACGAGTTAACGAGGGGCTGCTGAACACCTCATACTCTTCTCAATGCTCTACAAAAAAATTTAGGAAAATACCGCTTCGTGAAATGCGACAAAAAATGAAAATTTGGAAAAAAAAGTCCACCTTTCGACGTCATTTAAAAAAATCATGTTTCTCAATTTTCGCGATATTTGCAGAAAATGGCACTCAATTCCTGAGTATTCTAGAAAGCTAAACATGTGTTGCATTATGTTTGTTCTAAGTCGGAAAAATGAGGTCACATTCAACACATTTTTTTAATGTCCGATCAGCGGTTGAGTAGCAGTTCGCAGTGAAAAAAGACAAATAATTATGGCCGTTTTTTACATTTTGGAAAAATAAAGCGGCTGATATAAAGAAAACTGATCATAGTATTTATATTTACCCATTGTTCAACTTGTTAGTTGCGGCAGGCATGAAAATAATTGTGAGCATTCAGAGCTTGTTTCTCCAAACAGAGTAAGGCTAACATTTTATTTCTTTATCACATTGCCCTAGCTGTGTCATTAACCCATATGTTTGATTTCTAACACTGCTTAATCGCACATTTTTAGTAATTTACCCCATTTAAAAGCAAGTAACCTCGCTGCTGACACTGAGAATATTTGACATGCGATCGTCATAGTCAAATGTGTAGTATTTCCGTTATACCTGGTACATGCGAAGCGCCAACTGCAAAACAACTTCGTATTCCCAACAGTCCGTCTTTCAGGCTCCCGGGGATAATGAGTAGATGTGATTTTTAAACATTTTGTTTTTAGCTGTTGGAAAGATAAGGTTTTATCCCACTACAAAATCTGCCAGCCTTTACTTTGGAGACTTCAAGGTTTAGGGGAAGGTGCAGCTTTCTAGTCCCAAGGCCCTTCAAAGAGTCGACACGCAGAGGTGAAAACCGTCACTGCCTCTCCGAGTCCGAGTTCGATGTTGTGTACCTTCAATTTATTTGTATGAGTTCGCTATTTCCGGGAGGATACGGGATTTCGAGTACCGGCGGAACATTTTTGCTTTTCTCTTGTTTGTTCTCCTCAAATGTGGCGATATCGCCTTCGCCAAGATATAGCATGACAAAATTCACTTTGCAGGATGCTGTCCACGAACTACTTCGTACTTTTTGCGGCTTCGCTTGAAGGTCAACGCAAAATATGCACAGCAGCTTGATGCTTCAGAAGGCTCTCCACGCCATCGTACGCACTTTTGTCATGTCCGGTTCCAGAGAAAAGCCATTTTGTCACCCCAGTGACCCGACATTCACTTCTGCGCACCTAGAGGAACTGATATTTTTTCTTAAATTGGGCGGCACCACCGTTATTTATACCCATTATTAAAGTGCATATTCATGAATGCTCTTCAAGAAGTCGCTTGATTCCGACCAACCCCAAGCATGCATGAGCCGAATCAAGACTGTGCTCACGCAAAGAATCGTAGTCTTTCTCGACATCGCAACGCCCGTGAACACACTTTTTTGCCTCTGCGGTCAATGGTATCATCTACCTTCGTCGGGAAGTAATTCCTACAGCACAAGCAAAGCTTCTGACCAGTGTTTGTCGACTCTTTGAAGGGCCTTGGAACTAGCAAGCTGCAACTTCCCCTTACCCTTGAAGTATCCAAAGTAATGGTTGGCAGATTTTGTAGTGGGATAAAAGTTTATCTTTCCAACAGCTAAAAACAGAATGTTGAAGCCTGAAAGACGGACAGCTGGGAAGACGAAGTTGTTTTGCAGTTGGCGCTTCGCATGCACCAGGTAAAACGGAAATACTACACATTACACAAATTACTACACATTACAAAATACTACACAAATACTACTACACTACACAACGGAAATACTACAGCCGGCCCGAGGGCCTGCGGACCTCGGGCCAGCTGACGAAATCAGGCCAACCGGCGGACTGTGGCGAACTATGTGGTGGCAGTGCGGTGCAACGCGGACGTTGGCGCAGTTGCGCATGTTCGGGATCGGACTTTTGTGGACTTGCTCAAGGAGGTGTGCCAGGCAGCGAAACGAACGGTGAGGTCATCGTTTGCCGGAGCCCTCGAGGTCGAGCGGCTTTGGTCAAAGGGGGGAGGGATGTGGGAATTGCGTAGCTCCGCCATCTTGCCTATCGCTCTCGGCCCGCCGCGGAGGCGAGAGGGGTGGTACCTCTCTCTTCGCGGTCGCGCGCTTCCCCCTCCGGGAGGATACCGTGAGAGCAAGGGGGCGCGGCCGACCCCCTCACGTGACAGGTTTGCCCGGAAGCTCCGGCTGGCCTGGTCCGCGACGGGCGACGGAGGTAGGCCCTCTTTGGACACGAACCATCGTCGGGAGCGGCCCGTAAGTACGACTCGCTCCTGTTTGGCCTGCCTTTGTCCGCCCTCGCGCCTGTCTCTTCTCCCGCACTGGCTAAGGTGGTTCGGCGGTGTAGAAACGACGCGCCTGACGTCTCCTTTCATTGCATTGCAATAACGTCGGAGTGGGCGAATTCTGTGTCCTGTGTTCCTTGCTTGTTCGCTGCCGATGCGCCAAGTTGGTGATCCGTGGCGGTGTTCAGTGGAGCTAGCCGTGCGGCCGGAAGTCGAGGATCGAGCTAGGCCGCCGTCAGAACCCTGGTCCCCACAATAGCAAAGAATTTGCTCAAGCAGGGTAAAAAAGTTGCCCTAAGTAGCAGAGGCGTCTTTTGAAACCATGTCACTGGTATGCAGTGTTGCTAAACGCTAACATAGGGAAATCAACCAAACTGTTTCTTAATGTTTCTTATAACTGAGCATCTATTGCAACAGTGGCCTCTTGTACCGAGGTTTTAGAGGGACACCCACGCAACTATCCAAGCACACAACATAAGTATAAACGCAAGACGAGTTTGTATATCAAGGGAAAAAACATAGCGACTGGAAAACTATGAACCTCTGGTGAAGGCAAAGCGCAAACACACTTGTGTATCGAGGTTTCAGCAAACTGTAATCCCCAAGTAGTCAAAATCGATCCAAAGCTCTCCAAAACGGCACGCCTTGTAGCTGAGCTGTAGATTCAGCTTGTAAAAGCATTAAACTTGGATTTTTCATTTTAAAGCTATGCGCTTTCACAAGTGCTCCACAGAAGCGAAGTCAAGTCTACCTTTTGGCTAAGTGTGGCAGTTTGCAACGTACGGAAAAACATACATAAACCAAACAATGCATGTCAGTATATATAAGCGTTACACAGAAAACACAACCCGTGGAAAAGTGATTACACACACAGACTTTTCTTGTGTAATAAAATCAACGCGACAATCTCTCTTAGCACCATGCGTGCACAAGGTATGCGTACAGAGCAGTGGTTTGTCTTGTCTGAAATGACTAGAACTGATTGAAAACGTAGAGGTTTGTTGTGTAAGGAACTTAACACGACAATCTCTCCTAGCACCATGCGTGTACTAAGGATGCGTACAGCGCAGTGGTTTGTCTTGTCTTAAATGACTAGAGCTGATTGTAAACATAGACTTTTCTTGTCTAAGAAACTTAACGCGACAATATATCCTAGCACCATGCGAGTACAAAGGATGCGTACAGCGCAGTGGTTTGTTGCGCTTACGCACGATGCTGTGTACGACACTGCGTGTGTACAGCGTGGTGGTTTAAGTGGAACTTACGAACTAAGAGCTATTTCGTCCGTGAGGTCTCCCACACAGGGCTGAAGGTCGCTGTCTTCGTCAGGAAGAGGAACATCCAGCCCTGCTGTGAGCAGCTCGGTGTTGTCATCGTCACTGGTGCATATATGCACAGGTTGTGCAGCACGCAGGCCCCAATGATGATAAGGACGGCTTGCTTGATGGACGGTGCGTTGACGTAGAACAGCCTCTGGAACGGATTCTTCAGGAGACCAAAGGCACCCTCAATGGTGACCCTCTGCTGTCTGTGCAGCCTGTTGAAGTCCTCTTTGCGCTGTGCGAACCCTTTAGTTGTACTTTTGTACGGGGGAAGAGCCAGTGCAGCAGAGGTTACGCTGAATCACCAAGGAGGTAGTCACCTGCGTTACACATGTGCAAGCACACATATGAAACTGCAGTATATGTATAAGGATTTGTGGAAGCCGAATGCCAAAAAAAGGAACGAAGCAGTGTAATGACCCTCATCAATGTTGCGCGCAAGAAAAATCTTCTAAACACCCCACTGAGTTCATTATTCTGCATATATGGGTCCCGTACCCATGTTGAAAAAGAAAAAAATGCTGTTATGCTATCTTCAAATCGAACCTAGTACTGTACGAGCAACACACTGTTGAAAATTGGCAAGCTCAGCTTTCGAATTATTATTCAGCGAACGATGAAGCTTGGAGGACGGTGAGCAAGCAGCTGGAAACAAAACAATAAACCTAGCACCAACTTTTCTACGTCAGGGCATGTCTTCAGCGAAAGTAATTTAGCGTGCCAAAGCATTCGCACAGTGCCGAGGAGGATTACATACACACACAAAAACTAACAGTATGATAGTTGGGTTTTAACAACACCTACGTTTGGCGCATAATTGAAATATATGTTTATTTTATTCTTTCTACTTAGATAAAAAGGTTGACATATACATTATGACTTTAACAAACAGTTTATCGAACGGTTCGATAAACTCTAGTCTCCTTAGCCCCTCCTTACAAGGAGGGCTTAAGGAGGCTAGAGCCCAGGGGCTCATTCAGTGTGGGAGTGCCTAAAACAAAGATAATGGAGCTTTGAGTGACATGCTTATTAACTATGCAAGAATACCAAAATAAGGTGGAGACGTGTGACCTCAGTGTTAGTCAGGGCTAAAATAAAAACACCGACATGGCATTTCGTTTAGCCCAACCAACATACCTTGGTTAGCATTACTGGCCATCCAAAAAACAACATGTCAATTTACAAAGGGGGCGTATGTTTACAGCAGCCGGTGTTTCTGTCAAATTTTCCTATGTTTTCCCCATGAAAGTGGGAAGAGCATCTATAGCAAGAAATCACAAATGCCAGCTTCATTTATAACTACATTAACAGATTATAGCTGAAATCTACAGCTTAAAACTAGAAAAAGTCTTAGTCTAGCTAGAGGCGCTTATTTCCAGCTTGCAGAGTTTTTTTCTACCAGCTGGACTGACAAATGCTAGCTGGAAT
This sequence comes from Haemaphysalis longicornis, assembly GCA_013339765.2. Lineage (NCBI taxonomy): Eukaryota > Metazoa > Arthropoda > Arachnida > Ixodida > Ixodidae > Haemaphysalis > Haemaphysalis longicornis. The sequence goes on from CM023453.1 coordinate 145,547,813, forward strand.
TAATAGCTGCCAGACGGAACAAAATCTCAATCCAGCTAAAAATGAGCTAGAAACTGAAGTTGTAGCTAGAATTAAATTCTGCCTATTTCTCGTTCAACAATAAATAAATATGTTTTGTCATCTCGGTTGCTATAGAAACAGACTTTTCCACCTTGAGCTGTTCCCCATTTTTCGCAATCCGGCACCAGTAAAGCCGGATACAAATCATCAATAACTCCATAAAATGAGCTAAATCTGTCTTGCTAAAGTGTAGAATTAAATTCTGCCTATTTCTCGTTCAATATATAAAAAAATATTTTTGTCATCTCGGTTGCTATAAAAACAGACTTTTCCACCTTGAGCTGTTCCCCATTTTTCGCTCCGGCACAGAGGACAGTAAACTGTGCTTACACGTTCATTATTGCGAACGCAACCCTCGTCACATATATACGTGTACGCACGCACGCACGCACGTACGTACGTACGCACGCACGCACGCACGCACGTACGTACGCAATTAAAATTAGTGGTCTTGCTTTCTACTCTTTTCTTCAATTCAATAGAGCAATATTTAGCACTCACCTGCACACTTGGCAGGAGCATCCTCATAGAAGAAGATTTTCTTGATGACCCGGGCATCATGCGCAGATCCGAGATAGCCGCAAACACGTCGAAAAACTCTTCCCGTTCGTTACGTATTCCTTGCAAAAGGATCGAGTGGTATTTCTTGCGGCTGCAGTATGAGTGTTTGGACACTGCTTGCTTCGGCATTTCGACGTGACAGCGATCGATGCAGCCGATGACGTTCGGAAGCCCCTACTTGCCGCTATTCGTCTTCGCCACGGTCCGGAAAGCCTGAAAGCTGTGCTCACGCTCGGTCGGTGTCGGTCAGCGGATAACTTCCTCTGGAATGCTGAAGAGGAAGTCCAGCAGGCGGTTGAGGCTGTTCTGCACCGACGACTCGGCCACATCAAACTTGTCGGCGATGTGGTTCATCGTAATCTTCGTGGCCAAATACGTCAGCCCAATCAAACATGTTTTCTCCGGCGATATTCGCGGTCTTCAATGCACTGCTTTGGGGTAAAAAGGAGACGCCTCGAAACGTTCGATGAGGTGCCTGGCCGCGTCGCGCGGTAGCCGGAACAGTCGCGCTGGAATTCAGTCCATGTAGCGCGGTACCACCGTTTTCACGTACAGGGCACATTGCTTGCGTTGGATCCTGTACAGCAACATGGACAGCTCATGCATTACTATGGCTGTTTCGGAGCCCGACTCTTCGTCAGACGAAGAACTGTCGTCGAGAAGTTCTGCGGCGAGGGCTCTCACATCATCGATGTTTGCTCTCTGAGATGACACATTCGGTTTTTTTACGCACGATGAGGGTGAGGTCTGTAAATGTGTGTTTTGTAGGTGTATTTTGTTAACTACAACTAAAAAACAATTTTAAAATGGTTGCATTTTTTATTGCATTGAAAAACGTCTCTGCGGTGGCGCAATTTTATTGTCGTCGTCTGCTGGAACAGCAGACGACGACATTTGATTGGATAAACGCCGAGTGAAGCATGACGTCATGACCTTACTGCACTGCTCCGCACTACACTGAACTGACCTGCACCACTGCAGGTTAAAAAATACCTCTAGTAATAGCTCTATGTCGTGGAGACCAAGGAGGTTGAAAAACTTCTGGAGTGGAGGTCTGCCATAGCCGTCAACGCAGCAAGGGGAAACCGGTCGGCGGCCATATTCCCGTGGGCGGAAAGGCTGTTAAGCTGGCAGGGACGCTGCAGTATTTTCGTGTTTTTTGGGTTCACATGGAAGAAGAAGATAGCCAAGTTGGCTTTGTCGATGGGGATACTTGAGGGTAGCCTGATTTTCGCCCTACGCGTAAGCCATAGATGTAGGATATGATCTAGCAGCGAGTAACCGTTTGCATCTCTTGGGGTGGTGAAGAAAGCCATCGCAGCGGAAAAATGTCTAGTGCTGGGCTGAAGACAGCACTCCTGCTTTTATTTCAATAAACGTTTATTGAGTGTCTCTAAAACTACAGGCCGCGTCAGTAGCATTAGAATTACGTCATGTTACATGCCATAGCAAGAGGTCCGGCCTAAACACGGGTACTAAGGCCCGCATTTCGCGCTGGAAATTGCGGGACATTTCTGTTGCAGCATGATTATTGACGCTTGTTTCTTAGCACCAGTGCCGGAATTAATTAATATTGTTAGTTACGCGACTCTCACACCCAAGAGAGCTTCCCCGAAACAGTGTAGCTACTCGACTTGTTTTTAGGCCGTGCTGCAAGTAATGAGAATATTGCAGTGTTTATATGTTTTTCACATGGAATTTTTCTGTTTTAGACAATGTCTCCATTGAGTGCACATGCACCAGGTGAAAGTAAGCAGCATATGCTGAATTACTATGATGTCTGCACTTTACCACGGCCCTTCGACCAAGTGCATGCGCTTCATCGAGGGGCCGTGACTTTGCGATTTCCTGTTTCAGTTCATCTCTGCCATTTCTAGCTTTTTATTGTATTTTACGAAAGGTTTTTTTATTTATTGGTACCCCAAGGGCCCTTTTGGGGCATTACATGAGGGGTGGGCAGGAAAGAAGGGAGGGAAAATACAGTGCAATGATGTAAACAATAAGTGTTACAGCTCATAACACAAATCTCCTATCGCAGACCTAAAACGGCTTCTATCGGCAATGACGGCGATCTCGGCAGAAAGATTGTTCCAGTCTTGCGCTGTATGAACAATAAATGAACGCTGAAAAGTTGTAGTCTGAGCGCTTGACGGGTAAACAGCGTTACGATGGCTGTGGCGCGGGGTTCTAGGAGGCGGTAGGATGAACTCATTGTTTGGGGGTAAGGTATAAATGAACCGGTGATAAAGAGACAGGCATGCTATCAGTCGGCGGGAGGTGAGAGGAAGGAGGGGAAACTGCCATTTTAACGCCGAAACGCTTGAGTGATACGAATAATTTGAAAGGGCGAACCTGGCTGCGTGGTTTTGAACGGAATCAAGGGCATTTCAGAGGTTGGCTTCGTGTGGGTCGTAGATGGCGTTGTTGTAATCAAGTTTGGAAAGAACGAGTGTTTTGTATGCAAGTAGTTTAACAGACGATGGTGCCAAAGAAGGTTGCGACGTAAATATCCGAGGACACGATTTGTTGCGTTAGTAACATGACTGATATGGTTGGACCAAGTTAAATTGTGACTAATGTGGATGCCCAAGAGGATCAATGAAGTGGACTGATGTACAGGAGGGTACCGCGGTATTTTTTAGGTAATACGAGGGGGGTGCCTAATTAGAACGACGGTGAAAAGAGATCAAAGATGTTTTACTGACGTTAAGTGATATGAGCCATTTCCTGCACCACTCTTGAACAGCAATGGCATTGTGTTGAAGGGCAGTGTCGTCTGAGGAATCGACTATTGGCCGGTATACAACACAACCATCCGCGAGGAGGCGGAGAAGAGACAACGTGGGGAAGGTCATTAATGTAGACTAAAAAAAGAAGGGGCCCCAGCACGGTGCCTTGGGGGACACCCGAGAGAACTGGGGGACAGGGCGGACGAGTGCGAGTTGGCATAAACAAACTGTTGACGATGTGTAAGAAAACAGTGAATCCAGTTTAATGTAGACGGATGCAGCTTGAGGCGAGATAGCTTAAATATTAGTCGAGAATGGGGGACTTTATCAAAGGCTTTCTCGAAATCTAAAAAAAGGGCGTCAATTGCAATGTTGCCGTCAAGATGCGAATGTAGGTCGTGAAGGAATATAGCAGGGTGAGTGTCGGGAGATAGGCCTTTGCGGGAACCATGCTGGTTGGGATTAAAAAAGTGACGACGATAGAAAATTAGCAACATAGGAATAAATAATATGTTCCATAATTTTAGAGCACACACACCGTGATAGAGAGTTGATGGTAATCAAGCGGGGATGATTGGTTTCCTTTTTTGAATACAGGAGTGATTTTGCCAATTAACCAGTCTAATGGAACAATTCCCGTGTCCAAGGACTGTTGAAATACGATGCACAAGATGCTTGGCAATAGATATTTGGTGTTTGTGAGCACCTTAGCATTAATACCATGGATTCCGGTAGAGGGACAATTATTCAGTGAGTCTGTAACCTTAACAATACCAGTAATGTTGAAAGTAATGCTGGTATCGGAAGGATATAAAAATCTGGCATATCAGGGAAATTGCTGGCAGGCTCGTCAGTAAATATCAAACAGAAAGCAGTGTTTAAGATATCAGCTACCATTGCATGGGGGACACTGTGGGCACCCGGAGCGGACGAGCAAAGTGATAAGGCTAGATTGTTCTGGGTTTATAGTGTTCCAAAATCGTTTAAGGTCAGTTTGTAGCATCGAAGGAAATGTTTTAGAGTAGAACGTTCGCTTAGATTGGGCAATTAGTATATCATATTCTTTAGCAGCAGCGTAGTACTTCTGCCAGGCAGAATGGAGCCCAGTAGATTTTGCAGAGCGAAACAGGTGTTTTTTCTTGTTATTAATGCGTTTTAAAGCGACGTTAAACCAAGGAGAGCGAAGACGCTCAGTTATGGTGGTAATTGGTATATGAAGATTGATTAAGCGGTGCATTTCATTCTTAAATATTTCCCAGCTAGATTCGACAGAGCGGGTGGAAAACTGTTCGCGAAGTTGTCAGCGAAGGTCTCAAGCTCCCGGTTCATGTTCAGATAATCGCCACGGTTTTAAAGGGTACTATAGTTTTTTTTTTGGTATTTGAAGGCTGCACTGAAAGTTGCGTGTAAGACTGCGTGGTCAATAAAGATTGAAAAGCGATCAGTGTGGTAAGAGTCTGCTGAATGGTAATTCGCATTCTAAGACAACCCGAAAGTAAGACATGTGCTGAGATAACACAAAGGTGAAAAGCGATCAGGATCTGTGGTAAGGGTTAAGTCGAGAATGTCGGCTGAATGACCAGTAATTCGCGTGGGATTCGTGACGATTTGGGACAACCCGAAAGTAAGACATGTGCCAACAATCTGAGATGCAACATTACTAGATGATAACGTAGGGGCGAGGTCTGACCACTCGATAGTAGGAAAAAAGAAATCGGCGAAAAGTAGAATGAGAGCGGTCTGGTAAGTGGTTTGATTGCGAACAGCCGTCATGAAACGAAGCCGCAAAGAGCTGTCGCTGTTACGAGGGCGAGTAGCACAGTACCAATCAGCACGGGAGGAAAAAGGGCCGTTGCAACAAATCCAGACCATTTCAAGTGATGTTGATAAGTAAACTGCGCTGCATTGTAACTGTCGATTAGTTGTTATTAGCACGCCACCACCGCGCACATTACTGGTTCTATCCTTAAGAATATGTCAAAATCTTATAGAGGGGGAAGTACTTCAGTATCAAGTACCGACGGGTTTAACCAAGTTTCTGTGAGTATGAGTAATGTTACTGGAAGATGAATTCGATAGGTCACATAAGGAATCACGCTTTGGAATTAGGCTAACGATGTTAGGTAGAACAGGCATGATATGGTCGGATATTGACTGGGGTTGAGAAGAGGACTTTCTAGGTACATCTGCTTGCTAGGAGGTCAGTTCGGTAACAGTTCCGGAAGTCTGATCAAAAACGAAGGTTTTGACATTACAAGTAAGTTTGTCGAATTTGAGTTTAAACTGCATATTGCGAGCCTTCCCAGATTCGATCAGGTTCCTTCGAGCAAAGTGAAAGTTCGTGGAGAAGTCTTCCGCTATGCTGTAATCTGTGTCTTTAAGTTGAGTACGCAGCGAGAGGATACTTTGTTTGTCTTTGAAGTGCGAGAATATAACGATTACCGGACGAGGCCGGTCCTGGCGAAAAGAACCCAGCCTGTGGGCGCGTTCAATATTACGGGGCGGAATGGCCAGGTTAAGATTTCAGCGCAAATGTTAAGGACAAGCTTTTCGGATGCCTTCCAAGTTTCATTTTTTGCGTCCTTTAAGCCGTAAAAGACCAGGTTGGAACGCCTTGACCTATTTTCAGTTCCATCTATAAGCGCAGACAACGCAGAAATCTGAGAAACACACGCTTGCGTTGTCGACTCAATGGTTCGAATTTGTGTTTTAACTGTTGCAACGGAAGCGCAATCCGATTCAGCTTTTTCCAATCGAGCTTTCAATTACCAAATGTTTTTTCGTTGTTTGCCAATGTTGTGTGAATGGACTCACGTTGCCCGACCATAGCGTTCTGCCCTGATTGCAGGTCATTCAATGCGCTGAGCATGTCGGGAGGGAGAGGGACAGGCTTAGGAGGATCAGGGTTTGACTCCACGTCACCGGCAAGCAAGAGAAGAAGCTTAAACGTCATACAGCAGCAAAAACACGAAATGTCAAGAAAACACTGTGGGCCCGGCAGCACAAGCAGAGAACGACAACTAGTACGCTTGGCAAAAATGCTATAAGAGTTGGTTACCTGCACAAAAAACGGAAGATCGTGAGTGCGACCCATCGATGCTGTGCTGCCAAGCCCACTGAGGAGCCCGCGATCCCGTGTCGCCCTTAAGTAGGGTCTTTGAGTGGGAAAGGGTACTGCAAATGAACTTGTTCCAATGCTTGTGATAAAGGGTCAACAGAGCGGCAGATAAGGCCGTCAGGGACGATTGTGATTCTCGGGGAGAGGGGAGCGCTGCAGCGGAGCCGATGCGCCGTCCGGTATGTGCCAGGCTGTCAGTATCCGAGCGGTCTCTCCATGAAAATCAGGATACAAGCTGTGGGCAGCATCCGTTCAAGTAGAAGGGCCAAAGGGGGGTTCCACGCGGAGAGGGCACAACAAGTGAAGAGCTGAACAAAAAGCGGAGGATCGTGAGTGCGACCCATCGATGCTGTGCTGCCAAGCCCACTGAGGAGCGTGCGATCCCTTGTCGACCTTAAGTAAGGTCTTTGAGCGGGAAAGGGCGGTTCAGATGAAGTTGTTCCGATGATTGTGATAAAGGGCCAACAGAGTGGTGGATAAGGCCGTCGGGCACGATTGTGATTCTCGGGGAGAAGGAGCGCTGCAGCGGAGTTGATGCGCCGTCCTGGATGTGCCAGGCTGTCAGGATCCGAGCGGTCTCTAAAATCAGGATGCAAGCTGTGGGCAGCATCCGTTCAAGTTGAAGGGCCAAAGGGTGATCCAGGAGCAGAGGGCACAGCAAATAGAAGAGCTGCACAAAAAGCGGAGGATCGTGAGTGCGACCTATTGAGACAGCAAAGAGACCGACACCCGCGTTACCAGATCGAACACCTCCTGGTTCTCCTCTTACTTCATTGCGTGCTCACGCGCATACCCCGCTGCCCGCCCTCTTCGTCCTCTTCTCTAGTTTCATCTGCGAGGCGCATGGCGCTTCCCGCAACTGCTTTCCTGCGGGAAATTCAACATCCTCCCGGGCCCGCGGAGTGGTCGTCCGCCTCCAAGGGGTATAACCGCTGAGCAGCCTGCCGTACTTGGCCATTTGGGAAGGTGACTGTAAAGTATCTGTCGATGCCGTCCCTACTAGTAAACGCCTCAACCACTCTGCCAAGCTTCCATTGCAGCGCCGGCACGTTGTCGTCCCTGACAATCACCAAGTCGCCAACACGTAGTCGGGATGATGACGAAGGCGGCAAGTGATGAGCGGAGCGTAGAAGAAGCAAATACTCTTCCTTCCAGGGCTTCCATAGTCGGCGCAGAAGCTCATCTCTGTACTTCACCCTTCGTCGCAAGTCATGCGCGGTGGAGCTAGGCAAACAGTCTGCAGTTCGTGGTGGTAGTCCCACAGTGCGCCTGCCGGTTAAAAGGTGCGATGGCGTCAGTGCAACTGCATAATCGCAATCCTCGCAGAGTTGTGTTAGAGGGGCGGCAGTTGACAATCGCTTCTACCCTCGGCCAGTACAGTGATCAGCTCTTCGTACCTCAGGCTGCTTCGTCCAAGGCAGCGCTTCAACGCATCCTTGACTGTCCGGATGATGCGCTCCCAGAAGCCACCCCACCACGGAGCTCGTTCAGCAATGAATTTCCAGTTGATGCGGTGAGCACTTGCATGGTCCTGGACGGTGACCGAGAGCAGCGAGCGCAACTGTTTCGAACAGCTGCGGAATGCCTTGGCGTTATCTGAATATTACTGTAGACGTAATGCCTCGTCTGGACGTAAAACTACGAAAGGCGAGGATGAATGCTTGTGCCGTCATGTCTGAAGTTATTTCTAAATGAAGTGCTCGCGTCACTGACAGGAGAAAACGGCAATATACAGCTTCACAGACTTGCGTAGAGCGGCAGTAAAGGGGTCCGCAGAAGTCTACCCCCACGACGTCGAACGGTGACGTCTCTGCTATGCGGTCTTTTGGTAATGGTGCCACCGGGACAGACGCGGGAAGTAAACGTCGACGGCGACACGGTAAGCACGACAGGAGCACCTTCCTGACGGTTCGCCTTCCCTTTAAGATCCAAAACCTTGATCGAAGGTCCAGACGCGTAACTTGAACTCCGGCGTGCAGAAGACGGACATGTGTCGCGGCTACCAAGAGTCGCGGAAACACGTGGTCACTTGGCAAAAGGATTGGATGCTTAACTTCCTCTGACCTATAAAGTTCCTGTAAGCGGCCTCCAACTCTAAGCAAGCCATCCAGGGTAACATGTGGCCGTAGGGTCAAAACGCTGGAGCATGATGGCAACGGCTGGCCAGCTTTACGTGCGGCGATCTCGGATGGGAAGGCGGTTTTCTGAATCAGCTGGAGCCAATACCGCTCCGCCTGATCTAGTTTAAGTGACGTCAGTGGCCCAGAAAAGGTTGCTGCCTTCGGGTAGCATTGCAAACAAACCTCAAAATCCAGGCGGTTACTATGAGGAGTCTGGAGAGTGAGCCGTAGTTGTTGATGTCCAGCAGTGGAGGGGGTGTACGTGCAGATTGCTGCGAGATTGCGGTTGGGCACATGGACGCAAGTTCGGTGGTCAGCTCACTCACTGCTATCGCAGCGCAAGAGGTCGAAGGCCAGTTGCGTTCTGGTTCTGTCAACCACAGAGGTCCAGTCCACCACGGCCGGTTTTCGTGTTACAACTACTGCTGGTACTCCGCGTGTCAAAAGGTCCGCCGAATTGTCCGCACTCGAACAGTGCCGCCGGTGAAATCTTGGGTCAACTGCTGAATTTCACGAACACGGTTCCTCACAAAGGTCTCCCAGCGGTTTCCTTCGCCAGCAATCCAATGCAATGGTATGGTTGAGTCAGTCCAAAAATAGGCGACACAGGATAAGAACTCTGGCATTTTACGAATGTAGTGCCATAACCTCGCCGATAGAAGGCATGCCAGAAGAAGTTCTAAACGCGGTTAGAGAAACCGTCTTCAGTGGTGCAATGCGAGTCTTGCTCATAAGTAGCCGAACGGTAAAGCTGCCATCGACGGCTGGCTGACGTACGAACACTGCGACGCCGTATGCATGATGGCTGGCATCGGCGAACAAATGTATCACCGCACTATCATGACCTTGCGATGCCAGTAACAAACAACGTGGAATGCGCAGGGCGGATAGGACCCGGAGCTCTGATACCCATTCCGTCACAAGTCCTCGATGTCTGGTGGGAGAGACTCGTCCCAAGCGATTCCCTGTCGCCAGAGCCGTTTGAACAGCAGTCTAGCTCTCACGTGAAACGGAGCGATGAAGCCCAACGGATCGAAGAGCCTGGCGAAGGCTTGCAAAACGGTTCGCTTCGTCGATGGTTGGGTGGAAAGGTACGACAGAACGCCTTGCGTGGTGATGACGATCTTATCTGATGCGCGGTCCCACAGCAAACCAAGTGCCTTGGATTTGGAGCTCGGCTCAGTAACGTTCTCAAGTGAGAGCCCGTCGTTCAAGAATTGGGTGGCAGAGCAAGGGGTGAATTGAGCACTGATTTTCTAAGCTCCATTCCTGCATCGGTAATAATGGCATTTGCTTCCCGGTAAATCTCCAATGCCTCCTCTTCGGAAGACGCGCCAATGACTAAGTCGTCCACGTAGAATGACCGTTGTAGGCGAGCTACAATGTCCGGGTGTGTTGTCTTCCATGTTTCCTGATGGTGCTGCATAGTGGCTGACAGCAAGAACGGGCTAGACGACGCTACGAAAGGAACCCTGGTCATGCGCCATTCGACGACTGTCGGGACGGTATGGTCACAGGTCGGTAATCGGTCAATCCACACGAAACGGAGAGCGTCTCTGTCTTCCGGTTGAATGCTTATCTGGAGGAAGGCCTTCCGGATATCCGCGGTAAGAACGATGGGGCTGCACGTAAACTGCAGAAGAAGCTGTAGGAGATCAGGACCAAGCTTGATGCCCTTATCACGCATTTCGTTTAAAGACGGTTTCCCGTACTCATGCGAATAGGCATCAAACACGACGCGGACCTTGGTAGTAACGGCTTCGCGCCGGACTGCCGCATGATGAGGTAGGTAGTAGACAGTCTGTCCGGTGGTTTCAGACGGTACTACTCTCTCAGCATGGCCTTCCTTGAAGTACTCGCTGATAGCGGTGTCATACTCCTGCAGCAGTTCTGGCTGATGTTCAAACCGCTGAAGCTGCCTTTTCAGCCTGCATTCGGCTACAATTCGGTTCGTGGATGACGTGAGCCCAGGTGTCCTAATCATGAGCGGTACTACGTAGCGACCTTCGCTCTTGTGTACTGCGCTACTAAACTGTAGGAGCGCCGGGTGTTTGTTGACGTCGTGCTCCTCACCTGGATTGCTTATACCGATGGCGTCCAACCGCCACATCTCCGACGGGTCTCCCGGTCGGAACTCCATGCGCGAATCGTCAGTACAAGCCAGGCATAATGCAGTTGCACTGGTGGTACGTGGTGTCAGACGATGGCAGAGGTCAGTGTAGGTTCCTTGAACAACCCAACCGAATATTGTCTTCGCGGCGCGCAGGGTGTCGTTGAAGCGCTCGACACGTCCGGTTACAATCCTCCAGTAAATGTCAGAGGCGGATCAACACGCTTATCACGGAGTCCTGAGGTTATTCGTCTTGGGGATCGTCGGCTAAGGGTAAATTCCGGTCACGCAGCATTGCAATCACGGTGCTCTCTATGGCCGGGCCTCTCACTGTACAGACCTCTGGCACTTCCAGAGCTTGGAGGGTCAGCTCATTTGATTCAAAGCGGCCATAGACAGTAATGTTCACCCTTCGGCATTTGTACTGGCGTGGGCGGTTACACTTGCCGAATGTGAAGACTGCCAAATCCTCAGTTCCAGTGCTGGGCAGAGACAATTACTGCGACACGTCTTGACGGATGAATGACCGTTGGCTTCCAGTATCAAGCAGTATCCGTACCGGCACGCGGTCACGGTTTCCGGACGCCCACACCGTGGCGGTTTGGAGAAATACGGGTTACGAGGACGTGCTGCTTGCAGGAGCTGTTGTCACCTGCCTTCCTCGTTGTGTTTCCAACTCTCGGTTTTCAGCTCCGATATGAGTAGGTGGCCGTGGAGTGCCCGTTGCTGCTCTTCCCCAAATGCCGCACAGTGTAGAAATATGGCGCCCTGAGCAGTGGTCGCACCTGAGCCCTGCTGCGGTTCGGCAATTACGGGCAGTGTGGCCCCTTTTCCCACACTTGAAACAGCAATGCTTCCTGGACAGCCGTCGGCGCTTTTCCTCCGCTGACAGTGTGGCCTGGCACCTACGTGTCGCGTGTTCTGGAACGTCGCAGAGGGAGCACTTTAGTCTGCGAAGCCATGGACGGATCGACACCTGGCGATGCGGACCCTGCTCCCAGTGCTAGGGCGGATGGTATTCGAGGCGGTGTCACGTTGCGGTTAGCTGGCAACCTCCTTGAAGTGGGTTTCTCGCGTGACACTCGACTCTCCTCTCTGCTTTCAACCTCCACTTGCAGGAACTTCAGGATGGCCTTGACTTGCTGTTCTCGTGATTCCGCTGCAGCGTCCGCTCCGGCCGTGTTGGTCTTCGTGCTGTTGCGGTACAGGGTTGCCACATCCTCTGGCAATGAGCGCATCAGCACCCGGTGCAGAACAACCGCGTACTCTGCAGACGGCATGCCAAGGCTATCCAAACAGCCGGTCCGGAATTGGATCTGCTCATAGAGGTCTCGCATACGTGAAACTTTAGACGATGACTCGATTGGCTCGATGGAAAGCAGGCTGTCTATGTGGTTATCGATGAGGACATCCTTTCGGCCATAGCGTTCAGTGAGCACCTTGACGGCAATCTTATAATTTGCGTCAGTCAGGCGTATACCTTCGATTTCCCGCTTTACAGCGCCTGCCAGGTAAGACTTCAAATACTGGAACTTTTGAATGCCGGCAAGATCAGGGTGAGCGTGTATGGTGGCTTCATAGTGCTCCCAAAAGCCCTGCCATTCACGGGTCTCACCGGCAAAGACGGGTATTTGAAGCTTTGGCAAATTCACCCGCAGACCCGGTGCTCGTGACCTACCGTGAGCGGCGGCATTTTCGCTGATGAGCTCCGTGTGAGCAGCTCCGATGGTGTTGCTGGACTCCTTGCTAGTCTCCGCAAGCCTCTGTAGCTGGCCTTCACTGAAAGGAGCACCAGCCGTAGCGCGCGCGTTCATGGCGAACCGAAGCCTGCTCATCTGCGGTTGACGATCTTCTCATCAGGTAATCTATGGCACCCGCGACTTCTTCATCAAACGCCCTCACCGTCAAGGGAGTCGGCCGATCTGGCTGTCCATCTCAGCGAGCGCGGACTCTTTAGAGCGAAGCCCGTCGATAATTTCCTGGAGGTCGCTCAATGACGGTTGAGTGTCCTCCCGCAGGATATCGCTGGCCACGGTCAGAAGTCGGGTGGTAGAACCACGAAGGATGCCTCGCTGCCTGCGCAGCTTCTCCATGCTCGGTAACGTATCGGTGCGATGGATGCCGGCCGTCTCCCGGGTTTCGGCACCAGAAATATTGAGACAGCAAGAGACCGACACCCGCGTTACCAGATCGATCACCTCCTGGTTCTCCTCTTACTTTATTGCGTGCTCACACGCATACCCCGCTGCCCGCCCTCTTCGTCCTCTTCTCTAGTTTCGTCTGCGAGGCGCATGGCGCTTCCCGCAACTGCTTTCCTGCGGGAAATTCAACACGACCCATCGATGCTGTGCTGCCAAGCCCACTGAGGTGCGGGCGATCCCTTGTCGGCCTTGCGTAGGGTCTTTGAGCGGGAGAGGGTGGTCCAGATGAACTTGTTCGGGTGCTTGTGATAAAGGGCCAACAGAGCGGCGGATAAGGCCGTAGGGGACGATTGTGATTCTAGGGGAGAGGGGAGCGCTGCAGCGGAGCCGATGCGCCGTCCGGGATGTGCCGGGCTGTCAGGATCCGAGCGGTCTCTCAATGAAAATCAGGATTAAAGCTGCGGGCAGCATCCGTTCAAGTAGAAGGGCCAAAGGGGGATCCAGGAGCAGAGGGCACAACAAGTATAAGAGCTGAACAAAAAACGCAGGATCGTGAGTGTGACCCATCGATGCTGTGCTGCAAAGCCCACTGAAGAGTGCGCGATCCCGTGTCGGCCTTAAGTAGGGTCTTTGCGCGGGAGAGGGTGGTCCAGGATGAACTGGTTCCGATGCTTGTGATAAAGGTCCAACAGAGCGGCGGATAAGGCTGTCGGGGAAGATTGTGATTCTTGGGGAGAGGAGTGCGCTGCAGCAGAGCCGATGCGCCATCCTGGGGATTCTCCAGGCGGTCAGGATCCGAGCGGTCTCTCTATGAAAATCAGGATGCAAGCTGTGGGCAGCATTCGTTTGACGTAGGTAGAAGGGCCGAAAGGGGGGGGGGGACCTAGGAGCAGAGGGAACAAACAATGCGTACACTGAACCTCAATAAAGCAGTTTGTTTAGTTTACGTTCACATCCACATATCCTTGATGCACTCACAGAAAGCATGGGAGCAAATTAAAGTAATTTCGCTTCAAATTGAATTAAACATGGTCACTCGCCGTTTTTCGACTTCGAGTTATCTTGCTTAATAGCAGGTGTACACACACACACACACACACACACCACACAACACACACACACAACCACCACACACACCACCACAACACACCACACACACACACACACACACACACCACAACACACACACACACACACACACACACACACACACGCACGCACGCACGCACGCACGCACGCACGCACGCACGCACATTTCCGTAAACAGGCAGCTAAGCGTACTTCTATGGCTTACCTGCCAGTTTGCCCAAGTATTTCCTTATGAGTGCAAAAGAGTGGTAGTGTAGGCATATCCCTAAAGGCTACTTACCCGGTAGTCTATCCCTGTTGCTTTGAGTACAAAAATAGTGCTAATAAATTAAGTGTGAGTGAAGAGGATTGCTTTAAAAAATGCATCAGCGCCTATCAGGTTGTGTCTCCAGGGCCACTTGCAGTACACCAGAAGTTATTCTCTCTACTCTTTTTGTAAGTTTGAGTACTGAAGACTGACGGCAGGTCATTTATCATTGTGTTTGTTTCGTGGTTTTCATGCCCGCTAGGTTGATGTAGTATACAAGAGGTGTGAATGGCAGCCATAGGAGTCCTTCTCACTTGTCTTTGTGTCTTTCCTGGCGAGTATGTTTCCTACAGACCGAGAGGGGAGATATTTTTTCCGGCTTCTTTTATGAAACCAGAGGAGTGTGTTTCTTGACAATTTTAAGGAGGCTAATGATCGCAGTAGAACATGTCGGGAATGCGTGTGTTATGTCAGGTAAAGTTACGAGAAGTCTCAAGTCTCTCAAAGGGGTCAGGAAGTATGAATGGAGAGCCGCAACAGGGTGGCTAGAAATCTTGTACTGCCTAAAGTTGCGCGGTGTGTGTTGATTAGGTCCACAGCTGTGGCTACGATGTGTGCTGACGACGGAGCCGTGATTCTTTTGTCAGACGTGTGTGGTGAGAGTACGGGGAATACAAGGACGTGCTACAATAGAATGATATCATTTGCTTGGAGTGCAACTTCAGGCATAATTTTATCTACACTTCTTAAGGGGTTTCACGGCCTGGGGTTTCATGGTCATAGCTGGTAGTGTGCAGATGTTTGGTTGTTGTTTTTCTGTTGGTGGTTGTGTTCAACTTGGATTTCAGGCAATGTATATATACCGTCATGAGGGAGGGAGTGTTTGGTCACATGTCTGTTTGTGGATACACCTGAAATCGGTTGTTGTTGACAATTAGGATCAAATGTGCGTGATTTGATAGGCCCGCCTTTATCGGTTGTGGTATCTTTTTGGAAGGTAGGGATTTGTCAGAAAACTGTGGTGTTTGGTGTATAGAGGAAGGAGGTGAGACATCCTGGATGTGGGCCCGGATTTTCCCATCCTGTGGTCACCTGAGCTGTTTGCTATAGGTATTACATGTAAGTTGTTTTTTTTTGAAATACACACAGGTCTTTCTGGCACCTTCCGCCATGCGTCAGTCATCTTGTCATCATCCCGATGCATCGATCATTTCAAGTCATCACATTTTCAAATTTTTAAGCTTGCTCAAATGAGAAGACTGTCTTTGAACTTTTGTTTATAGGGTACATTCAGAAAAGTGTACCAGGCTGGCAAAATTAACAAAGGGCATATGAGAAGCTGTTAATGAACTCTTTATATCTTTTAGACTGTGTGTTAGTTTAAGCAAAGATATTTATTCAGAGAACGGTGAGCAGTCGAGGGGAGTGTTGCGGAAGCAGCTGCTTGGCGTGTAAGTTGTGAGGACAGCTCAGCAATATTTGAGGCTAGCCTGTGCTTACAGAATTATTACAAGAAGCATTCAGAACATTAGATTGGGAACTGGTGGGAGTAAGGTTTAATGGAGAATACCTCAGTAACCTCAGATTTGCTGATAATGTTGTCTTGCTAAGTAACTCGGGAGATGAATTGCAAAGCATGCTTTGCAATTCGTACAGCGTACAGCGCAGTGGTTTGACTGGAACTTACACACTAAAAGCAATTTCATCCCTGAGGTCTCGCGCACAGGGCTGAAGGTCGCTGTCTTCGTCAGGAGGAGGCACATCCGGCACTACTGTGGGCAGCTCGGTGTTGTCGTCACTTGTGCATCTATGCACAGGTTGTACAGCACGCAGGCCCAGATGACGATAAGAACGGCTTGCTTGATGGACAGTGTCTTGACGTAGAACAGCCTCTGGAACCGATTCTTCAGGAGACCAAAGGCACCCTCAATGGTGACCCTCTGCGGTCTGTGCAGCCTGTTGAAGTCCTCCTTGTGCTGTGCAAACCCTTTAGTTGTACTTTTGTACGGGGGAAGGAGCCAGTGCAGCAGAGGTTACGCTGAATCACCAAGGAGGTAGTCACCTGCGTTACACATGTGCAAGCACATAACATATGAGACTGCACTCAACATTCATGGAAGCGGAATGCCAAAAAAAAAAGCTAAGTGTAATGACCGTCATCAATGTTTGACGCAAGAAAAACCTTCTAATTACCCCACTCAGGTTATTATTCTGTATATATGGCTCCCTTACTCATGTGGAAAGAGAAAAAAATGCTGTTATGTTTTTTTACATCGGACCTTATTCTGTATGCGCAACACACTGTTGAAAGTTGGCAAGCTCAGCTTTCACTTTATTATTCAGGGACCGATGAAGCTTGGAGGACGGTGAGCAAGCAGATGCAAGCAAAACATTAATCTTAGTGCTAACTTTTCGACGTCGGGGCATGTCTTCAGCGAAAGTAATTTTGCGTGCCAAAGCATTGCCGCAGTGCTGAGGAGGATTTTACACACAGGCAAACACTAACCACATTGACAGTCGGTCTTTACAAAACCTACGTTTGGGGGATAATTGAAAATGTTTTTTACCCAGATAAAAAGGTTACCATTACCATTATGCTATTACAAACAGTTTATCGAACGACCACATAAAGGAGGGGCTGAGGAGGCTAGAGCCCAGGGGTGCATTCAGAGTAAGAGTGCGTAAACCAAAGATAATGAAACTTCGAGCGACACAAAAAATCTATGTAATTTAGCTGATAAAATAGAAGCACAGACATGGCATTTCGTTTACCCGACCAACATACCTTGGTTTAGCCTTACTTCCTATCCAAAAAAACAGATGTCAATAAAGTCAATTTACAAAGGGGGCATATGTTTACAGCAGCTGGTGCTTCCGTCAAATTTTCCCATGTTTTCCCCGTGAAAGTGGGAAGAGCATCTCTAGCAAGAAATAATTGCGAGCTTCATTTATGACTAGATTTATATATCCTAGCTGGAGGCGACAGCGTCTCACAAGAAAAATTCTTAGCTAGAGACGATTATTTTCAGCTTGCAGGGTTTTTTTCTTCCAGCTAACCCCAGCTGGTAGTAATAGCTGCCAGCGGGAACAAAATCTCAATCCAGCATGGAAATGAGCTAGAAACTGAGTTTCTAACCAAACACTCTGCCTATTTCTAGCTAGGAATATTGTTACGTGGCTGCAGGAGAAATGAGGCGAACGATGGTTGGTAGTGAAGTGCTGTACTTGCAAGATGGTGCCATGACAGCACCCAATTTGTTGGGTGCTGTCGGCGCCCTGCTTCTTCTTCCTCTAGGGTCCTATCTTGAGCTATGCGCCACGTCTTCTTTCTTCATGCAATACAGCCCCCGCGCCGCAGACGACCGTCCCGTTCGATGCCGCATGCAATGGACGGGTGCGGTGAAAATGAGGTGAGATGAATGACAGTTGAGTCTTTGCCGCCACCGATGACGGTGAAAGGATGGCTGAAGATGGGCCCGTAGCAGTGATTTGGTTGACGTTACAAAAGAGAAACGTCCAAGCTACTGGATGCGCGCCGGGGTCTGGGCAGGGGAAAGGCGTCTCGTCTGGTCACGTCGCAGCTGGTCACATCGGCTGGTCTTTGCAGGTGATTGGCCGGGGACACGGGGCTGGGTATGGCCGCGTTCATGTCTCACCGGGGCTGGGGCAGGCCGATGCAATCCAGGAGGCTTCGAGCGATGTTCATGCCCCGCGACGGGGTGAAGCTGAAGGGCCAGGTTGGGAATCACAACCACAATCTTCACAAAAACGCGTTACGTGGCGGCAGGAGAAATGAGGCGAACGATGGTTTATAGTGAAGTGCTCTATTTACAAGATGGTGGCCATGGTCCGTGGTATCACCGACGCTGGCTCCATGCGGTTCACTTCCTCTTCTTCCTCTAGGATCCTATTAGCGCTATGCGCCACGTCTTCTTCCTTGTAAGAATATTTCTAGCTAGAAGAAATTTGTGGTTCAAATTAAAAAAATATTATTTCCACATTGGTTGGTATACAGATAGACGTATTTTCCTTGAGCTCTTCCCCATTTTCCGCCATCCGGCACAGAGCTTATCGTTTCGGTTTTTCCAAGCACAATAGACTGTGCTTTGTGTATGTTTTTTGCGAAAACTCTCGTCGCATAGTATATGTACGCACACGCGCGAACGCACGCAAGTACGCAGGTAAAATTAGTGGTCTTGCTTTCTAACCTTTTCTTCAATTCAATAGAGCAATATTTAGCGCTCACCTGCACACTTGGCTCCTCAGCATCCTCGCAGAAGAAACTTTTCTTGAGGGCCCGGGAATCATGCGCAGATCCGGGAGAGCCGGCGAACACGTCGATGAATTCTTTCCGTTCGTTACGTATTCCTTGCAGAAGGATCGAACGGTATTTCTTGCGGTTGTAGTAGGAGTGTGTTCGGACACCGCTTGCCTTCGGCATTTCGGCGTGACAGCCATCGATGCAGCCGATGACGTTCGGCAACCCCTGCTTGCCGCTCTTCGTCTTTGCCATGGTTCGGAAAGCGTGAAAGCTGCGCTCGCGCTCGGTCTTTGTCGGTCAGCGGATAACTTCCTGTCGACTGCCGAAGAGGAAGTCGAGCAGGCGGTTGAAGCTCTTCTGTACCGATGACTCGGCCACATCAAACTTGTCGGCGATCTGGTTAATCGTCATCTGCGTGGCCCAATACGTCAGCCCAATCAAGCAAGTTTTCTTGGGTGACATTCTCGGTCTCCCATGCACTGCCTTGGGGTAAAAAGGAGACGGCTCGAAACGTTCGATGAGGTGCCTGGCCGCGTCGCGTGGTAGCCGGAACAGTCGCGCTGGAATTCAGGTGCATGTAGCGCGCTACCACCGTTTTGACGTACAGGGGGCACTTGCTTGCGTTGCATCCTGTACAGCAACATGGACAGCTCATACATTAGTATGGCTGTTTCAGAGCCCGACTCTTCGTCACACGAAGAGCTGTCATCGAGAAGTTCTTCGGCGAGGGCTCTCACAGCATACATGTTTGCTCTCTGAGATGACACATGCGGTTTTTTTGTTACGCACGATGAGGGTGAGGTCTGTAAATGTGTGTTTTGTGGGTGTATTTTGTTAACTATAACCAAAAACAATTTTAAGATGGTTGCATTTTCTTTATTGCATTAAAAATGTGTCTGCGTTGTCGCAATTTTTGTGTCGTCGTCTACTGCTCCAGCAGACGACGGTTTGTCTGAATTTTATTTGGTAAACGCTGAGTGAAGCCTGACGTCAAGACCTTACTGCACTGGTCCGCACTACACTGAACTACCTGCACCACTGCAGGTTAAAAAAATACCTCTGGTATTAACTCTATTGCGCGGAGACCAAGGAGGTTGTATAAAACTTCTGGAGTGGAGGTCTGCCATAGCCGTCAACGCAGTGAGGTGAAGCCGGGGAAACCGGTCGGCGGACATATTGCCGTGGGCAGAAAGGCCGTTAAGTTGGCAGGGACGCTGCAGTACGTTCGTGTTTTTTGGGTTCGCATGGAAGAAAACGATAGCCAAGTTGGCTTTGTCGATGGGGATACTTCAGGGCAGCCTGATTTTCACCCTACGCGTAAGCCATTGACGTAAGATATGATCTGGTAGCGAGTAAGCGTTGGCATCTCTTGGTTGTGAAGAAAGCCGTCGCAGCGGGAAAATGTCTAGTGCTTGGGCTGAAGACAGCACTCCTGCTTTTATTTCAATAAACGTTTATTTAGTCTCTAAAACTGCAGGCCGCGTCAGTAGCATTAGAATTACGTCATGTTTATTTATCTTTTATTTAATTCAGTACCCAGAGCGCCTGTGGCATTACTGGGGGGGTACAAGGAATTATACACTAATCAATACAAGTTGTTTAACAATAAATGCAGAGTCAAATTTAAACAACATGCATAACTTGAATACACAACTTCAATGTTTCAACAAATTGGGTCATAACATGGAAAAAACTGCATCGTTAGACATGACTGTGATAGTATCGCGAGGTAATTGCTTCCAATTCGATGTGGTCCTGGGGAATAAGAAGTTCTTAGGACATCTGTTTTACAGTTAATTTCTCTTACCTTATTCACATGTTCCAAACGTAAACAGACATAATCAGGCCCAGAAAAGTATTTTTCTCGCTGTATGGCAGTCCTGAAATGAAAGATATTATGAAATAACTTCAGCCTAAGAGCCCTTCTACGTTCTTCTAATGATTCCCATCACAACAATCTCTTTCGCATGCGATTCACTGAAATTCCTAGTTGTAATTACGCGAACCACAAAACGCGGCCCGCTGAAATTTTGCCACTCTTTCTAACTTTTGGACGTCAAGGGTCCCATACAGTGCAGGTATAATCCAAAAGTAGGACGAACGTTCATAATATGCAGTAGCTGCTTAGTTTGGAATGGATAATGTTTTGTATTGCGTCGCAAGAATCCTAATACTCGACATGCCTTGGCTGAAATATACTCGATATGGCGGTGCCACGACAGAGTGGAGGTAAAGAAAACACCAAGATACTTGAACTCAGGTACATATGAAAGCTGCTCAGAGTTAATTGTGTATGTAACTTGATGGGGAGTACGTTTTCTTGAAAAACACAAATTTACAGTGTTCTGCAAATTTATACGCATACCCCACTTTTTGCACCACTTTTCTATCCGGTTTAGGTCATCTTGCAAGGCAAAACAATCACTCACATTATGAATAACGCTATATAACACACAATCGTCAGCGAATAATCTAACATGAGACGAGATGTGAACACTTAGATGATTCATGTAAATTAAGAACAACAGAGAGCCCAGAACAGACCCCTGGGGTATACCTGACTTTACTTCTATCTCGTGCGAGTGTGGACTGTTTAATACTACTTTCTGGTGCCTTTAGGTTAATTATTCCTGAATCCAAGAAATAACTGATTTATGCAAGTTATACCAAGATAACTTTTGTACCAACAAATCATGCGGAACAACGTCAAAAGCTTTTTAAAGTCAATGAAAACGGAATCAACCGAGCAGCCGTTATCTAATGCACTTGCGCACATCGTTGAGTTAGCTCTGTTGCTGAGTAACGCAGAAAAAAAATCGGTACGAAAATCCGTGTTGACTAGGGCTTTAGCAAGGAGAATCTGTTTAAGTGATTAATAATGTTAGTAAAGAGTATATGGTCAAACACTTTGCACACAATACTTGTCTAGGAAATCGGCCGGTAATTGCGAACTCTGTTACGGGGTCGAGACTTGTGCACAGGAACAACATTTGCAGCGTTCCAATCTTCAGGTAAGGCACTTGTTGTAAGGACTTGTTGAAAATAATGCAAAGACATTTCGAAATTGACTCAGCGCACGGGGACAGTAATGCAGCCGGTAAACCATCAGGTCCACAAGCCTTCCCTACATCCAATCGCTTCAGTAATATTTCAATTCCTCTGTGATCTATTACAATGTCTTCCATGGGTTGGTCGCCCATTTTGCCGTAATCTATGTTTACAGTATTGGCGCTTCCAGGCGCCGAAAACACCGAAACAAAGAATGAATTAAAGTTTGCAAGGTTGTCATGAACAATGCTGCCGGAGTCGTTGATTGGGGGGATTGATACGTCGTCTTTTCTGCTCATTTTTCTGAGCTGCCAGAACAACTTAGGCTGGCTTTTAATACGCGAGTGAAAAGAACCGAAAAATTTATTCTTAGCCTGTTTCACACAGTTTTCATTTCTTTTGTAAGCTGCCGCAGTTCTTGAGGTTGACTGACAGGTTTAGCATTTTGCATAAGCATACTGCCTTCGTTTGGCGATTTTGCGCACTTCCTTTGTATACCACGGTTTATTTTTGCAGCGACGTGACGTCATCACCCATGATGGCACATAACGTTAGCGAAGCTCATAAATTTTACATTTATATATGTGCCACAACGCGTGTAGGTCACGTTTCCGATAAGGTTTCAAGAACGGTAAAATACGCCTCTAATGCTCGGGATATATCATATGTATGGGTCTTTTTGTAACTATATGCGCAGCGTTGGCCGCTATCTGCAATTTTAGCGTATCTGAGGTTCATGGTACAAACTATTGTATCGGGATCCCCTCTTCCTGGCACAACCACCGTAGGCTGTGCGGCCATGGGAACGTTCGTGAAAAGAAGATCTAATATATTGTTTCCACGTGTGGGTTGTAACACCGGCTGAGTCAGTGCAAATGAGGGGCATATCTTTATAATTTCTTTACTTGATGCATTTCCCGAGTTTTCAGTATTGTGTGGCTGCGACCAATCGATTTCAGGCAAATTGAAATCCCCTCCGACGACTAAGTCATCGATGTCCATGGTCTCGATAGAATCACACAGGTCACTTAGCACTTTCACCGGGCTTCCGGTTACATGCCACCGGTTAGATGCCATAGCAAGAGATCCGGCCTAAACACGGGTACTAATGCCCGCATTTCGCGCTGGAAATTGCGGGACATTTCTGTTCCAGCGTGATTATTGGCGCTTGCTTCTTAGTACCAGTGCCGGAATTAATTAATATTGTTATTTACGCGACTCTCACACCCAAGGTAGCTTTCTCAAAACCGGCGTATTTACGCGACTTTTTTAGTAGAAAATCTATTCTATTTTATTTTTAGTAGAAAATCTATTTTAGTAGAAAAATCTATTCGAATGTGCTGTACTCCTCTCTGAATCTTTCTTGCCGATTTCCTATGAAGTTTCGTATTACGCCCACTCGAGATGACTTGGCTTGACTGCGCTACTGCACGGCTCGCTGACCCTCCAAAAGAGTCAGTCATTCAGCCGGCCGACGGTGGGTCGTCGCAGTCTGTTCGCTCACTTAAAACTAAGCCGCTAAGCCACGATAAGATTTGTGTCTGCATGAATGTGCCTTTAGTTTGTTAGTTTGTAGACTGTATCAAGCCTAGTAAAGTATATGAAATTCAAGTCACTTTGTTCATTTTGAACACTTTATTTAAACACAACATTAAGCGTCAAGAATGTCCCATGCCAGGTTTACTAAACCTAACTGGTCTGTCAGCTTGCCCGAGGTTAGCCAAGTCCGCCTGTTCAGGGAGGAGGGTGTGGAAAATGTGGGAATTGCAGTGAGGCAGGAGAAAACATAATGTTTTATATCATCGTATGGTTCTGGAGAATTGGGACATGATGGGAAGTGTTCGATGCTGTAGAGAAAGGAATGAGCAGTGGTAAGGAGGGTATTTAAGTTACTGCGTTGAAGAATGCGTAGTTGCGTGGTGGTCAGAGATTTTTCTGGAACAGAAAGGCTAGGAATATTTTCACTGATATTCCCATAGTTTATTGAGCAAGAAATGCGGCAGTACGGGTGCTGCAAACAGCGCGCGGCAAGTCATATTGCCCTGGTAAATAACCCCTTGCGGGTACGTGTCGCTATCGTCATGGCTATCATGATCATCATCATTCTCAGCACTTCTAATCATGAGGCTTCCGAAGACCGCTGCAAAAAGAGCGCTTGTCATTGCACTTATGGCTGCTGGCATCGTATATTACTGGCGTGCACTGCCTGTGACTGAAATGACGCACGGCACTAACCCAACCGGCGGTGTCTGTGCCTGGATGCTCGAGAACACGACTGGTGTGAGTAGTGTGGGCAGGTACCACTACGGTGCTTTACACTGTAAGTAGCCAAGCCTAACCTCACCTAACTTATCATTTCGATGCCCATGCAGGATTGATGTGCATTACTTCTTGAAATTTCTCAAGGCCGTCACTAGGGTGCAGGCCTCAGCGGTCATGTACTTGACGATGTCCTGGGTTGTTTTAAGCTTGTGGCAAAGAATTCAGAGCACTGAAGCTCGTATTAGTTGACGACTAGCTAACGCGCAATCCATGTTTGGGGTGCAGGGAGCGTCGCTGTTACAGCCGTAACCAAGCAGGCACATGGCCCCTCCGAAAGAGACAGTGCCAGACTGTCTGGCCAGAGCTTTCTCGGACGGTTTTATGCCCTCCTGCTGGCGATCTAATGCCGGAAGTTGTGAACGAGTTCTTGTAAATAGTTCGCAAACTATACGCCGTTGTGCAGGGCCTGCCTTCCAACATTTGTTTAGGGTGCGGATGCCCGGCCGGATGAAAGTGGCGAAACCGCTTATCGTCCAGACATGTGTCCATGCTCCTTATATTGTGCCTGGATTGGCTGGCTTAGCTGATCCCGCAGGTAACATGCAGTTTGTGGTGAGGGTGGTGAGCCCTGCCGCGGGATTATTAGAGTTCCTGTACATACAGGAACTCTAAGGACGATGTGGCCACTAGAAGTTGTTTGGACGCAACGTGACATCTTTTGGTGGATTGCCGAATGATTTAATGGAAACTCACTGGGAGCGGGAGACTTGCTGAGCAAAAACCTCATCAAAGAGATAAAAAGCGGCCAACTACCTTCGCAGGCCGCTTCTATTCTAATAGCACCACGTTTTTTTCCGTTGGTCAAGACCTTACGGTGCTTTGTCAAAATTCCCGGTTGTAATTGGTAAAACCGCTATTTTGATGAGCAGTTTGTGCTTGCGACTAATGCTCTGAGCTTCACATTTCACTGTAAGTGCGCAGCGCATTTAATTTCGCATTACAACTCTCTTGCGGGAACTGAAGTACTTGAGCACCGGGTGCGACACGTTCATAAGATCGCCGCAATAAATTTATTCCTGCTCAGCATATCTTTAGGTAAGTTAGAAAGTTCTGTTCACAATGATGTATTTTATTCCATAGGCGTACCTATGGTCTACAGTGACGTTTGCACGCCAGCTGTTTTCTAGCACAGCATCTATAAATTACTGCCCTTATGTTC
Organism: Haemaphysalis longicornis; assembly: GCA_013339765.2. Classification (NCBI taxonomy): domain Eukaryota; kingdom Metazoa; phylum Arthropoda; class Arachnida; order Ixodida; family Ixodidae; genus Haemaphysalis; species Haemaphysalis longicornis. The sequence continues at coordinate 145,572,778 of CM023453.1, forward strand.
CCGAAGAAGGGCGTGGAGCCGCGATATGTCATGGTGCCCCGACATGCGTAGCTACTTTGGTGGCTGACGCTCGCTGGGTCCTCCGTTCTGGAAAACAACGAACTTTTATAATTCCCCCCCGAAAACTAACCCTAGATTTTTTGTTTCCATCAGTTTATGAACAACTCCAACACGCGTCACTGATCCTGTTATCTTCGTTATCTTCCCGCTGACACAAACCTTATCCCGCTTTATCAAAAGACTCAGTTGCAAAAGCCGCGGTCTTTCTCGAAAGTTTCTGTTTGCGACTAATGCACAATGTTTCGCTTTGCACTGTAAGTCGACTCTACATTTCCCTTCGAATTACAACTCAGCGGTAGAAAGTGATGTACGTGAGCGTCATGTGCGACTGACGTAGAAGCGCTACGCACTACATTGATTCTGACTGAGCAGACCCTCATCTTACATAGAAGGTTTCCTTCACAACGATCTGTTGTATTTCATAGGCACACCTATGGCCACATTGGCGTTTGTACTAGTCCTTTTTTGCGGCATAACACCTACACTGTACTGCCCTTATTTTTTTGCAAAGATGCGCTTGGAACTGATTTATTCTTAGTGCCCCGAGATGCGTCGCTGATGTAGTTCTACGTCTGGAAACAAAGCCTTCCTGTTTTGTGCTCAACTTCTTACCTGCTAATGACTGGCTCGTTTCTTCATTCCTTTTGATTTATCTCCCGGTTGAAGGTTGGGCTAAAACACGTGGGAATTGTTTGCGGGATGCTAAAGACCACGACACCCGAAGTTTCGCTTAATAAGAAAGCATCGAACTTTCTTGCGTGTCGAGCTGAAAACAGCCTAGTAACTGGACGTAATGCAGTAATGCAGTAATACAGTGGCGTTGGTAACGGCAGCCCCATTCGTGAGACTTAGCGCCTCGCGAATGAGGCAGGTATCCACGGCAGCGATCCACCAAGGACAGGGCTAAGTAAGAAAACTTAGGCTAGGTGTCGAAAGCACTCATGTGTTGTGAGATAAGGGTGCGAAGCTAGGTGGATTCTTGCGCTGTTTTAAACTACTGAATCGCTGCAAGACAATACGGGCTACACTCAGATAATAGCGTGGCGCACTTTCCGACATCTTAATCGGTACCTCGGCAGATTAGGAGTAAGTAACCTTTGTCCTGTGTGCCTGCTGGCCGACTCCATGCAAAATTCTGTAACATACTAGTTTCACCGTTTGGAAAGATGTTCTTTTGTGGAACCAGTGAATAGGTTGGGGTTGCCGTTGTTCCCTGGAATCATCGTGCAGCTTGGCACTAGGTGTTTTGAAGGCACAAATGGTGAAGTTATATTGGCTGAGCACAGTTGTATTGTTGCTACATATGCGCAAAATATTGCATCGATCATGATTTACAAACATTTTCGTCGCTGGCGCCAACTACTTGTACAGAAAACCGTGGCACGAACCGGAATCACGCTGCGACAAGCAGTGGCAGATAATTGGCTCAACTATTTCCTTCCTGCGCTACACGGAAGATAAATGTCGAGGAAGTTTAGTGTGATAAATTGCAATGAATGCGATATTATCACGCCGCACTACTTCACTCCTGCACATCAGGTGGGCGTCTTGCCGGTTCCGTAATTCTAATAGATATTCTCAGTTTCTCTGTACGTAATTCCGAACGGCCTTCATACTTGCCTTATATTTCACTCAAGAAGATAGTCCACTTGACTGCGGCTGTTAGAGGCTGGCGCGGACTCCCCAATTCCCATTGCATTATAAAAAAATGAATCATAACTAGATGCCCCGAGTAATTTTAGTTTTCGTGTTATCATGGATAATTATCGCACTTATCACCTGTCGTTAGCTACCACCAAAAATCTTTTTCATAAGCACCGGTCGTTCACAATCCCAGTTGGTGAGTAGGTGTTGAACATAGAGGCAAAACGAAGAAGCAGGGTGACGTGATATTTAGCCATTGGTTGGAACAGAATAGCACAAGCCAGGAACTGACCACGCAGACTATGATTACAAATGCCGTTGTTCTTGTCGCGCGCTACATGAACTGCCTCGTCAGTACAAAGCTGGAAGGATGTCACCTATTGTAGATGATTTTGTGAAGAAGGATGGTCGGGATGAAATGGTGTCGCCATCCGCAGCTGGCTGCGTGAAACAGTGGCCAACTACAACACTCTTCTCCCATCTCCACCACAACGAAAACATCGCAGACAGGTTTCACAGCAAATACCGCGCAAGGGGTCCTCTTGTTTTTGAACTCTAGCACTGACGGTGTTCGCGGTTCACCAGTGGAGATCATTGGCGCGTCTGGCGCGTCTTGTAATGAGTCCTCTTCTGCTGGCTCTTCTTGCTTATACAGCTAAATTTTTTCACAGTCGTACTCAGGTGTGTGGTTGGAGTGCAGAGGCCTTTGTGATACTCTAACTAGGACCCATCACGTGAATAGGCTTGCGGGTCAACTTCAGTTGCGAAGAAATCAAGCGCGCATGCTCCTTGATGCCGCTCCACGACATCGGACCAGTCGCAATGGCGGGACACCAGTCATTGTCGCCAGAACCCATGGTGGACCATCTCGAACATGTTGTGCGAGACAGGATTTCGTGGGTACAGAATAAAAGGTTTTTCATGTACAGCCTTCTGCTTTAGCTCTTTCTGAGAACTGCCGTACTATGCCAGGGTGCAGTAGTGCACAGGCTGTCTTTACCGTGCGTACCATCACCAACTCAACCTGGGAGCATCCAGTAGTCTCGGGTGGGGTTGGCCTGTAGATCAGAAGGATGCGGGCTAGCTCACAAAAGAAGCTTCCATCCACCGTCTTCTTCAGCGTCGACGAGATAGTCTGGACGGCACGCTTCACAGCCACATTCGATTCCGGGTGATACGGCTGCATCAGTATATGCGTCATGGGGTTTCGCTGAAGGAAGTCTTTGAAACTGGCACTCACGAACGCTGGCCCATTATTTGACACGATCACGTCTTGTAACTTATGGGTACCAGACATTGTCCGCTAGTATGGAATTGTTTCTTCAGCCGATGGCGTAGTGAGAGGAACGGCTTACATTCATTTTGAGTAGTCATCAATCACAATCAGCAAGTAGCAATCCTTGAGAGGCCCAGCACATCGATGCGAAGTCGCCGTCATGGTTTCTTAGAAAGCGGCTACAGCATCACAGCCGCTGGCCGTGCAGTTCTCATTCTCCTGACCAGCACGGTATCGATGCAATGTATTAGGTATATCTTCATCCAGTGCAAATCAACAGAAATCGTATGGAGCCACTGCTTTCATTTTGCAAATACCAAGGTAGCCTTCTTGGTATAGTGGTTGCACTTGTGGTGGCAAGGTACTAGAGGTAACCCCTCGCAAGTCCAGCAGGACGCATTTTGCATGGTCATCTGCGTAGTGCGATCGGTATACGGCTGAAGTGAAGGTCCACAATACCCTTCGAACTTTCTCAAACACGGGGTCGATGATAATAGATTCAGCCACTACAGATAGTAACGGGACCTTGGGATAAGTAGCCCAAGCATGAATACTTCTGTTGGATGCTTGACGGCGAGGGCCGGAAGAGGCAGCGGCAGCGGCAGGCAAGTCAAACAGTCGGCCCTTGGGATGCTGGCTTCGGGTTTATACTTAAGTGTGCAGTTGTAAGCGCCCAGCATCACTGACCAGCGCAGAGCTCGCAGATAACACATTTCAGGTACAAGTTTGCCAGCAGCGAGGTGTCAAAGCAAACACTTTTTGTCGGTGATGCTCTTAAAGGGGCGGACCATCGATTTTTGTCGCGTATATGTTCTCTAGCTCATATGAAAGCCAAAGTTTTATATAGCCCGGTAACCACAAGCAATTTACAAACAAATTGGCGGACATAATTGTAATTTGGCACCAAACTTTCTGAAATAAGAAAGGTGGCCGTTCGTAGTGTAGGAACTTGACACTACAATATGTGTCCCGGTCACGTGAGCTGCAAACGTAGCAGCTACTGCAACTGCTTAAACGTTTATTCACTTATTGAAAACCTTTTAACATAAGTATGTGGATAAGTTTAAATTGTATATGTATTTTGAAACATTATTTGGATAATTTTTAACACACGCAGCCCGCCACCGCTGGGTTGTCCTCAGTGTTGCTAACTGAGCCTCCATGCCCAGAATCAACGGCAGCGTTCAGCAAACGGACCCAGTGAAGGAGCTTTGACGATTCTGCCTGAGTCAGATGCGTTTATTCTGCCAAAATATTCGATTTCAGTTTCCAAATACCCCAACGGCAGCTCAAAAAAAAAGGACGCGACCGGGGAGAATCGAACCGCCGACCTCCAGAACGTGAAGCCAGATTCTACCTATCGTTCATCTCAACAGATGGCGCCTTCGTGCAAAATATAATAGTGAATTAAAAAAAAACATAAAGGAATAAGAAAGCCTGCGATTCACAGTTTTTTAGCTGGAGGCAAATTTTTAAATACCGCTTTTCATCTCGCATAAAGTATTTGGCCGCGCTACTGTAAGTCATGGTTGACAGCATTATTTTTGGGAGGGCACAGACGGCTGGTAGATCTAGAAATTTCCATTTAAAAAGCTCTAGGGTGTTATCAGCAAAACCATTTCTCGTTAAGGTGCTTTAAGGGATGCCCTTTCACTCGGGGACAGGGAACGGTATACTCGACGAAAATAAGGTACTTACTGGCCTTTAAGCTCTTGAACCCATACATATGCGAAAACTTGGTGACTAATCACGAAGCCAGGGCATCCTTATCCAAATGACGGCAGTTGTATCCAGCTGGTGCGAGTCTAGATGCAAAGCATCGGACGCTTGGTACCGATGCTCCTGGCCAGAGAGCCAGCGCAGGACCAACTTAGACTGCGGTGAGTAATCGCGAACGAGCACCAAAGGCTTACTATGGTCAGAGTTTGACAACACCGAAGTAGACAACAGCAACTTGTCTACTTCGGCTTTGTTCATTGAGCAGTTCATTTAGTAAGACAAAGCAGAATGGCAGAGATTTGGCAGAAATCACAGGAAAGAATTCGTCAGTTCAATTAACCTTGTTGCGACTTTGAATCACTAGTCCATGGAGCCTCAGCACTGGTGCCGTTTTTACGCTTGGGATAAAAACCAGCCGCCGGGACATGCTGGCCGCAGCATTCGACCGGTGGCTCCATAAAGCTGCGCGTATGAAGCTACTATTTTGTAGCAGGTTCTATCAACTATGGAGAAGCACTCCAACCAAGTTCAGCTTTCCTTTTTCCTTCCCTTAATGGCGGAATGTTTAAAAATTCAGCCTTACTGAACTTCTGATTCATAACATAATTGTGCTCCCAAAATTTCTCGTCTCTCTAGGTCTGGTACACCGGCTGAGCGTTGATTCAGTCAGTCAGACGTTCGGTCGGTGAGTCCGCCGGTAGGTCGGTCGGTAGGTCGTTCGTTCGATCGGTCGGTCAGTCACTCAGTCGGTCACTCAGTCTGTTTGTCTGTCGTTGAGTCGGTCAGTAAGTCTCTGTCTGTCTGTCTGTCTGTCTGTCTGTCTGTCGTCTGTCTGTCTGTCGGTTGGTCGGTCGGTTGGTTGGTCGGTCGGTCGGTCGGTCATTCGGTCGGTGAACGAATCGGACACATCATTTGATAGGTATGCATAGTTGTCAAAACGAATAGTCAGGACGCAGAACACAATAGCTATTCATGTGACCTGGTCACTCGCTGAGTTTCCATGAACACTTCCGGTGTGTCGCTGCCACGATTAGACGTGGACAACAAAACTCGCATTGGTCTGTAATTGACAGTTCGATGTTGTACGGATGGGGAGGGAAAGCTTTATTAAAACGCAACATTAAGCGTAAAAAAATGTCCCGGGGCAGGTTCATGAACATGAACTCGGTCCGTAAGCTGGTTCGAGGGTAGTCAAGTCCGCCATGTTCAAGGAGAGGGCGACAGAACTGCAATGGGTCAGGAGGAAAATACAATGTTCTCTATTAGCCTTTGGTTTGCGGACAAGTGGGTCGTCCTGGGGAGGGTCGATACCGTAGAAAAGACAAAGAAAGAGCGGGTGTAAGGAGTCTATTTTAGTGTATGCGGCGAAGAAGCGTAGTTGCATGGGGGTTATAGATTTGTTTGGAACAGGAAGTGTACGAAGAGTTTCCCTGATGTTCTCATAGTGAAGCTTTATTTCTTGTTTGTAGTCGAGAGTGGTGTATCGGATGTCCAGTGCCGAAATTCGCCGTCGAGGACTGCGCACCACCTCGTGGCCTGAGATTCCAGTGTTACCAGGAATTCACCCCTGTGTTACAGTGTGAGGGACAGCTTTTGTTAAAGCTTCGCGTAGATCATGCTGAAGTTGTTCCGGAATACTACCCATGTGAACTGCGCGGATAGCTTGGATTAAATCAGTCTGTATGGTATATCCTGAAGGGTTAGGGGCTGCTAAGGCAAGGTTCTGAATACTGGTGATTATTGGTAGGGTCTCTAGAGTCGCTGTAAGAGGGGGATGTGTGAAAGGGCGCAGGGTGTGTATGGCTTAATCATTGGCACTTACAAATGAACAAGCGGCTGTTCCGAGGGCGTACGTGATGCATCCGTGTAGGCGGTCGTAAAATCGATAGTATAGACACGATCAGGCAACGTGAGGAGACGTCTCCTGAGATATGTATCATCTGCAGCGTTTTTAAAGACGATAGTCTTTCTTGGGCTACTTAAACGCAGAAATTTTGCTCTGCCTGCATGTATATCTGTCAGTCTGTGGCTCCATTCAGCCACCCGGCCAAAGTGAAACAGACACGACACAATAGTCTCATATACTCACATGCCAAATCTTAAACGTCTGAAGTTCCGTGTTAATGTTCATAATTGCCAACATTGTTGAATAAGAACAAGACATTACGCAAATATAAGGCAGAAAAGTCGATACATGAGTGAACATTGGCAGGGTTCCTTTATTAAACAATTCACGGATGCTTGGTTTTTGCGATAGCAAATAAAATACTATATCAACTGCAGAAAACCGTCGCCTGCTGTGGCCCACGCTACCTGGTGGCATTTAAAAAATCAAACGGCAACAGCGACGAAAGGTTTTAATAGATCAGTTCCACGTTCCGCTTGGAACGCTCGTGGAGTAGGGCAACGTGGGTCTATAAACGTTGTAGTAGGGTGCCTCGATTCACGCGTGTCTCTGCCGTGCGGCAGCGCTGGCATCTAGGCACCGAACTTGGAGCAGGAAAGCGGTACATTTAAATTGACTTGTGCAAACCTATAGCGTAATATCAGAGTCCTTCAATGCTTCTCTGGTCATGAAACTCCCGGCCAAGTTTCGTACGGGGACAAAGGCTACCGCGAGGGGCGCCACGCAGATCGGAGGGCATCGGGCGGCCGCCGCTGCTCTGTAGCCAGACCGGCAGGCAGGAACGCAGTAGCAGCATGCCCGTTCGCGCCAAATTTTTTCGCCACTCACTAAATGACATGTCCATTTGAGCGGCCCACGACACGTAAAGCGAAAACGCACTGCTGATAAGGCGGCGAGCGTCTGTTTTATCTTACTCCGTGGTCCGTTCCCTGCCAAACGCGCTCTGACCACGCCCCGGCTGCCCTCCGATCAACACCAGCGCCGCGGCGCGGCAGCGTACGAAGCTCTCCCATAGCGTGATGGCGAAGTTTCATGACCAGAAAGGCATTGAAGGACTCTGGTAGTATCTTGGGAGGAACAAGACGGGAGAGGAACAGCATGACAGGTGAGCGGGAAGAAGAGAAGGGAGCATTTACTTGCCAGGGGCCGCCAGTCGACTATCGTCTTCCGTCGACATTTGCAATAAAAGGAGCAAGATACGCGGCCAATTTTTTGGGATGTGAGCCACTGTGAAGTTATCTGGGTGCGCCGAGGGAGGGGGTGATGATAGGGAGGCAAATAGGTTTGAGAGAAAGCTTTGGTGAAGTATCCAGTGCCTCTGTTTCGTGCTAGAAAGACGCGCCATTTGCTGGTCGTTATTTTTTTGTATGACATCTCCCCAGGGACAAGAACAGTCACGCACAGTATAAGCGCTTAGCTTGAAGTATTAACGAGAAATGCTGAGGGCGGTGTTATACAGTGTACGAAGCGCAATCTTAATGTGATAAGCAAATGCGGTGCAACAAATCCGTAAGCTAAAAGCAAACGCTAACAGTCTTAGCCACCACTTGCGTGATCAAGTGGCTCATAGATATGTAGTCCAAGAATTTGGTTAGAATGGGAGGCGAGGGTTGGGCGACCCGCCCTTATGAAATATATGATGGTTGTATTGGCATTGATAGCGAGTTTCGTCATGCAGGCGATTCTGATTTTTGGGTGGTGGTAGGTTAGATAGGCCTATTTTGTCGAGATAACTAGTGACTCCATCGATATCCAAGGTGTCCTAGCATTGACCCGAGAGCCCAAGAGGGGCGCCAAAGAGTACGGTCACTTGCGTTGAATGTGTGTTTGAGGTTGGTGATCGATGGTAGGATACGAGACAGGGGGGGGGGGGGGAGAACTTAAAAAGGTGTGGTGGGAGAATACCAACTTGTGGAGTACCTACGCGTGAGAGGAAAATTATCGGATACTGAAGCAGGATGATGGAACTTGGCCATGGGGTCACGCAGAAATGTCGAGTGCATAGCCGGTAAAGGGAAGGATAATTAAGAGCGGTATCGTGGGCAAGGTTATCGAAGGTTTTCCGGTCAGGATAACTATTGCTTGGATTCGGGAAAAGGAGGCGGGAAAAGTGTGCATGTAGAAAGCAGAGGTTTTGAGTAGACACACTCTTGCAGAAGCCAAGTTGTTGGGGAAATAAATCCGGGGACTCAAGATAGGTGTTAGGAAGCTTGAGGACCACCCGTTCTATTGTCTTTCCTTCCAGGAGAGGTTAGAGAGGTTTTGCGGACGGTTTTAAACGACCGATTTTTTTCCGACTGGCTTTGGTAGCAGGGATAGATACATGGATAAGGTGCCTGGAGCGTGCCTTATCCTTGTGGGAGTTCGCAGAATGTCCAGAAAGTGTTTCTTGTCCTGTAAGATGGATTTCGTATTTGTATAAGTATGCAGTCCTCATGTGGGGCGGAATCCCGCTTTAGATGTTCTAGCGCCTCCACGAGGTCCTACAGAGGGAACGGCTCATGGAGTTTTCGTTGGTCGGAGGCGTCCATATGGGGATGATAATAGGCTATGTAAGGAAGGAAGGACAGAAAGGTCGTGGAGATGGGTTGATTAAAGCGTCCGCGCCCAGCGGGGAATGGTGCTTCTGGAGTGTAGCAGGAAACCGGTTGTTGAAGCCACAAGTAGTGCCAGGTCCCTTTTCTTCTCCACGCTGCCGTGGCTAGCCCAGTGCTCTTGCACCCATTGCACCGATTCAGAGACGCGTTCGACAAGGCGAATATTGTTGGCTGGGGTATTGGGTTGGGAGGGTCTTTTCTTTGAGTAACTGTTACGCTATCTGGGTTGCTGGATTTTTGGAAACACGGGTATTCTGTGACGAATGCAGGTGACCCGAAGAGTGGTGCTCCACTCCGCGTCCGCCTTCGTGATTGGCTGCGGGCGAAACTGGCAGTTCTGCGTATGACAACGTGGTTCGGACCAGCTGGGCGAGGGCTCTGGACTCCTCTCCTGCTCCACTCCAGCCGCCTCCTGCACGTCGACGTGGCGGTTCCGCCGGCCGGTGTATACACGATCGTCCATATTCTCATGGAGCATCTCACGCCGCGCATGATGCCCAACGTGGCCGCTGTGGTGAGAGCACCGGCGTCTATGTGCCAACGCACCCAAGAGCCTTATAATAACGTTAGAGGGGGGCTACACCTAGGCAGTACCCTTTCTCTACCGCGCCTTCAAGAATAGGCGCTATGAGGCCAGCTGGGCCCTTTCGCCTATAGGAAAATGGCTCTCCATAACGGCGTACTATGTAATTAGCAAGGATCCTACACGGACCACTGGGGGCTTTTTTGGCGTGCATGGGCAATTTATTTTAAATGTGTCCAGCCGAATACCTATCACAGGTATCACGAATGTGTCGGAATTTATGTAATATAAGTGGCGCTACTTGTGTAGATACTGAGATGGTACAGGACGCCGAAGTATAACACAGCCAATGCTCGTCGCTGCGGGGAACGATTTTATTTGTGACCAGGGCAGTGTTATAGTATAATTTAAACGCGTTATCGGTAGGGGAAAGAAAGCTATGCGGCTCATTTAAGTCCAGGCGTTCTATAGCATAATTTAAAACGCGTTATCCGGCGCTGGGAAAATAAAACTATGCGGCTTATTTAGCAGCAACACTTTTTTGCTTCATAGTAGCTTGCCGACAACACCGTAAGGATGGTGGAAGGGAAAGTCGCAGCTGTTACACAACGCAATTGATTTCATTCTTTTGTTTGACAAACTACTGAGGGGGTTAGCGTACAATTTTTTTCACTCGTGCATTCGAACATACACCCCGAAGAAGCGCTTTCACTTGGGAACCACTGCACGTTTCGTAATCTCGAACAAAAAAATCCGCGAAAAATTTTGCTGACGTAAAGTACGTGGAGAAATGCCCGCAAAAAATAGACTATCTCAGTGTTCAGGGTTTACTGCATGTTGGAACAAAGCGACTGTAGTGGTAAAATGTTTCGAGAATGCGGTTGGTCGATGGATGAAGGTAGTCCACATATATGTCGAAAAACCGCTCGCAGCAGTTCATGAGGACCGTAATCCGGCTGTAGGAAGTTGGGCGCAAAATTGAAATGCAGATACTGGCGTCTGAACCGGTCGCTTAAAGTGTTCTAGGGAAAAAAAGACAAAAATTGGAATTCCTTTGATTTTGATTGATATTTTAAGTGAAGTTAGAAAAGATGAAAGAAATATGAAATAAGTGCATAATATCTCTGCAATATCTAATAAATAAATGATAAACAGTGATCGGAACGCGTTTTGTGATGCCATTGTTTAAATAAGGTGCATACGTTTAAAGATTCATTAGTTCAAATCCCCAAATCTCTGTGACTTCCGAGTCAAGAAAGATAAGAATACAATAAACCCCTTGAGTAATCACAACTTTGAATGGCATTTTCACTGACTGTGAAATAGTGCCCGCTGTTTTAAAATTGTGCCCTGGTTCAACTAGGCCGGCGCCGCTTTCTTGCCTCCTCCTTCTTGGGCTAAAATGGAAATCATGATACAGTATGTCGACAACAGTGCATTTAAAGTGTCCGCATTCCCGGCACCCAAATTTTAGGTGGACCTGTTCCCGCTTGAAATGCTGCTCGATATCTCGTCCGACAACAAGAGCACCACGGTTGCCACGAAAATACCCCAGAGTGACCCGCTGCTACCGCTCTGCACCGCACTGCACAAGGTGTTTCGGGTGCCCCGACTTCTGGCGATGGCCCCAACCGTGCTGTTCCACGCCGACGTGGCTGTGCTGGTGGGCGGAATCGATTTGTTTTCCGACGGTGCTGTCTCGCTCTCGCCCGGGAGCAGAGTGCGAAGGTACGAATTGGGCAACTCAAAACTCACCAATATACGGAGCCATCATGCGGAGGCACCGCCTATAAAAATGTGGTGGCAGAGGACCATCGATACTGGTGCGACAGACTGAGCAATGGAGTTTCGTTCATGCGTACGGTGTGCTCATGCCGTCACTCTGCCTTTCCCGTGGATAGGGCTTCTCACATCAGGAAAAGCGAGATGACCGCCAAGTATGCAGTGTGAGTAGGTGAAGTGTAGGTTCACTGGTTGTACCGACTTCGCTTCGTCAGTAGTTATCTACTGCTGCGTACGTGTGGCTACCTCCGGCTGCGTAGCCATTCCAACAAGACTGCGAGAACAGCCCACTGCCATGGCGAGCTGCGGCGTCCACAGTTCTTCAGTTATGGCCAACCTATTCTTGCAGTTGTGTACGCGGGCGTCTATAAGAGCAAGATGTGACGTGAGAACTTCATTTATAGACAAATAGCGTAAACTGTTGTTACCAATTTTCGGGAAAGGAAAGAGGTCCACTTACGCTGCATGGTTGGTCCGCGGCCGCCTCTAAATTGCCTAACTGAAAGGCAGAAAAGAGCGGGAGTTGTTTTAAAAAGTTCTTTTAAAAATAGGCTGGTTTATGATATTTAGTCCGCATTAGGGATCTATGCCCCAAACCGCTTTGGGCCAGGACTTTTGCTGTGCAGCAAATATCTCCACATCTCTCGATGACGGTGCCTGATGGAATGATGTTGCAGTGTTTGAGCGCGGTGTTTTTTGTGCCGAAGTAATAATAAATTACGTCAGCCAATTTAACGGGAATTGGTTTAAACTTAATGTAAGGAACTTCCGGTATTTACGTTTAAATCTCGCCCAGAAGCTCAGTCGCAGCATCGGGAGCTGACCTACGCGGGTAAGCGACGGGCTGTAGTTATGCCCAACGTAACGTATTGAGCTCTAACCGGGAACCGCTAACGGTAGCTGCAGGTACAGTGGGTACGGTACGCTAGGTACGCTAGGTACGGTAGGCAACCTTTAATTTTGTCGTTAAAGCGTGCCAAGCAGCGTAATGCTGCTTGGAACGCTTTTACGACAAAATTGAAGGTTGCCTGGCGTTAGGCCTAAACATAGGGCGTTATGCTCGGCGTGAAGCTTCTACATCAAACTTCGTGAATTGGTTATAGCCGGAAAAAGTTCTCACTGTACCCATTTTACGTCAGGGTGCGGATACAGTTGACGTCTTGGGAACTCAGAGCACAGCGTGAGGGCTCAGGTCTGGCGCATACTGGCCAGTTGCTGCTTTTATTCTGACAAAAAAGTACACATACATAGGGGAGGACGTACACCCGGCAGTGATGTATCGGACAATGGTTTACAAGAGCAGTAGTGTATGCTGCTGCAGCCGGGTAGTTACGGACGCTACCGCCCGCGGTGCATGCTGGGACATGACGAAGAAATCAATGAATCGGTTAGTGCTCGAACATTAGTGGTTCTGCAATAAGAATCCTGTGTCGGCTGACCAAATTGATTGTATGAAACTCTTACAAGTTATACAGAAAGAAAATCTTCATGGCAAATTTAACGTCACTAGCAGTATGTACACTTTTAGATACCCCAAAGTACACAAACCGAAATTACAAACTACGGAAGGCAGTCTTTCGTTTCAACATGCCGACGTACTAAAGAAAGTTGGAGACTAGATTGATTTGAAATACAACAGAAAGAAATTAGCAACTCACCTGAAAGAATATATTTTGAGTCATAATTTCTGCTTGAATGGCTAGAACTGTGGAAATTGTTTAGACTTGCCATTTAATGCTCTGGTTTTGTAGTTGTGTGTATGTTTAAATTGCAATCATAGTTCTGCTCTGATTGTCCTATTGTACTTTATTATACCTTACTCTGATGCACGTTAATGTTCATTCTACATTACTCATATTGTTCTTTATTGTTTGCTGCTGTACATGTTGCCTATGTTTTTTTTCACTCAAACATTAGACTTCCCAGCTTATCAACTTGCTTATTGAATGTTCTGTACGAAAGGGGGCAGGAGCCTCTGTCAGGCTTTTGTAGCCTTTAGTCTCAGCCTGCCTCCTCGTAGTTCTGAGGAAATAAAGATCTTTGAATCTTTGAATCTTTAAATGCCAACATGCGCCATTGGGTGGTCTGCAAATGGAAGCTCCTGCAATTAACTTGCTGGTTGAGAATTCGTTGTTCCACAACGAGTAAAAACAATGCCGTTTAACTGAATATTTGCTTTTCTGTCGGCCGGCACCACGGAGCTGGTTTGTTTTCCAGCAGGCTAGTCACGCACTTAAATGGACGGCAGTTATTCGAGCAGTCTAGGTGTTGAGATGACTGTCGCGACTAAATACCCTGGTAGTTGAGTGTTTTTGGCTGTACCAAGGTATTGAAGGTTATGCACAATTAGCATTGAAGGGAAAACCTTGTTTTGTGTTCTGCACCGAGTTGTGATCATTCTGGAGTGATCAGAGAAATTGAAGTAATAGGGGCAACTTTGAGCAGTAAGATGTGAAGTCTATTTGTGTAGACGTTTACAAGTTTGGACAGAGTTATCTCGTTCGGTTTCTATATGGTGAAGTCTTGGTCGATGGGAAATGCTGGTGCGCGGAAAACTGCCTGCGCATAGAATGGCGGGAATTTTCTGTGCCCCTTACACTCCCTCTAAACAGACTTATTTATTTCATAAATTGCGCCGGGGGCGAGCAGGTATGCGGAGCTCCTGTCTAAACCGGGAAACGTAAACAGCAATGGCTGCGGCAACCCTCCCACTACGAGCGGAGGCAACTACGGCTACAACGCTGCCGTGGCCTTGTTGGACTTGGACGCAGCGAGGCGGTCGCAGAAGTACTCGCGGCTCTCAGTGCAGAACATGGCGGCCACCTACGGCTGGACCGGAAAAGCGGTGCTGCAAGACCAGGACTTCTACACGATGGCTGCGTGCAGCGAGCCATCACTCCTTCACCAGCTGCCGTGCTCCTGGAACCGACAGGTCAGGATAAGGAAGAAAGGGTGCTGTGGAAAGAATATTTACTTCGTCAGTGTCGTGAGTGCGCGGCCGCGATTGCGCATGTGCATTTTATAAAGGAAACAACCACCGTTGGTAGTTGTCGTGTCAGCAAAAGTTTCACGCTGAGGGAGTTAACTCACGGTCTCACGAAGCTTGGACCTAACGGACAGCAATAGTAGTCGTAAAACGGCACCTGAGAAGGAATACTGACTATACGTTGCGGGTAGTATCAAAAGTCCCGAACTTCGTCCCGTATCAGCCACAGGAACGCCATAGCACGGCTACCCAGCCGTACTTCATCAATGCTTAACTCATTCTTCCTCAAGCAATAACCCTCTGGAACCATTTGCCCGATACAATAGCCTCGTGCGCAGACCGCAAATTATTCCGTGAAAAATTGCTCAACCACGTTTCATAATACCTACGTATCAAATGGCCTTATGTGTTTCCTTTCTTTAATGCTGTATCTTTTCTACTTTTGAACTGCATTTTTGTACTGTAATTTTGTATTTGCTGCTATAATTGCTGTACCTTTGTCACTTGTTCTTTTTTCTTCTTTGTTGCCTTGTAATTTTTTTAGCGCTGTGTCATACCTTTCTGCACGCCCCCCCTTATGTAATGCCCTCAGGACCCTTAAGGTGGAAATAAATGAAATGAAATGAAAAGTTAGGACAGCAATGGAAGTCTAGTTATTGCTGAAAAACAATATTCACGGATGGCTATTTTCAGCGCCATTCACAGTTGTAAGATTGTTGGCTGGGGCTGGAAGGTATTTATTCTACAATGGTTACATGCGGCAAACTTCGAATGATTTATCAGATGCGCAAGAGATTTGTGCAAAGGTTTTGGTCCCTTCAATAATTGGCAGTTCTAGGATAGCTGATTCATAACTGAAGGCTCTCATACAGCGTCATTGCACCTTTGCGCAACGGAAACGCTAAAACCTGGCGGCCGCTACGAGCCATTACCGACGAGAAGGGTTAGTGGAGCTTTTTTCACGGAAAAATATTGAAAGAGCACTTTCATCACTGCCACCTCTGCTTTCTAATCAATGAAATAGAATCTGTACATACAGTTCTAATGGCGTGTAGCAACTTAGATTTGTGATTTTTTGAGCAGCTTAGATTTTTTGAGCAGCTTCCCTGCACCATGACATTGCAGGAACTGTAGATGCTGATTGAATAAAGCTTCAACGAACTATTTACCACAGATTTTCGGTGACTCACAACGCGTACCCTGAAAACATTGAAATGTAAGGCGTAAAAGTATTAATGACATAAGCGACGTTATAAAAGGACTAATTACAAATAAACGACATGAAAGTTAAGAGGGCATGCAACAGATTTAGATTTGTCGCAGCCGATCTGATGGGCCCGGGAAAATGAATGGATGTTCGAATGGCCCTGTCTTTCACACTAACAAGCTCCATTGCCGCTTTTTGATGTCGACTCTAACTACATACTGCTGAGTCCACAGGGCTAAGAGTGGTTCGCTCGCACGTTTAGAGCGCATGGCGGGAGCGTGTGGAAAGTCAATATTAGCCATCTAATCAATTATATCACCAAGCCTGGATTTCCCGTCTTGCTGTTAAAATGAGGCTCCTATGCATTTCGTTCGAGACCCAGCCTTAGGCATTTTTTTAAATGAAAGAAAGTTCAGCATATATGGGGTTACTGCCTGGGATTTCATAACCTGCGAACGCCAGGGTATAGTAAAGTAATTGGCAGAAACATGACGCTTTGTAGGCGACATTCTTGCGTAGAGATGAGATGATGGTTGTGGAAAGACCGTGTAAGTGAAGTAAATGGCAAGTTAGGCTAGTTGTTTATTTTATAATGAGTTTTCTTTCTAATAAACGTTCAGTTGCGAGTTCAGTGCTGTGCGTCGTCCCGTCTTCTTTTTTTCCGAGTGTTTCTTGCGCTGTTTTTTACCATGAACCGTGTAAGTGGCCTCTTTGTAGCCCGAAGCTCCCTTTGCTTTTTCTTCGAAATTTATTGTGAGTACCTGAATTCGATGTGATGGCGTGGTATAAAAATTATCCGGCTAAATTCACTCGCCATGTGGCTTCGTCAGTAATACGGGACCTCTGCCGGCTTCCTGTATGCGCCACGCCTTCGATTCCGCAACTCTCAACACCAATGTGAGCCGATCAAGATCAGTATTCATATAACGTTACCTGGTTCACTTTGGTGCCATGTTGCGCCCTACTGCTCGCGCTCACTTACCGTGCTATTGGTACGTTGGGCACAACTTTGCGAAGTCCCGTACTAGCAGTATCTTCGCGAGTACTCATGGCCCGATAAATTTTGTTTTTAAGCCCTGAGTGCTCAGGAAGGATTAAAATTTCAGCACCTGCTGCCCCCTAGTTTCCCTGTGTGATTCTCTTTCCATCTGCTTTGGTCTTGTGGCTAACGCAGGTCCCAGCCAAAGACAATTCACCGCCCAAAGGGGTCAAAGGTGTGCGTGATTTGAACCTTGCAAACATGACGCGCCTGCATGCCTGGTGCGAAGGAGGCACCTACATATGCTCGGCACACTGCCTTCAAGATGACTAGCAGCTTCTCTTCATGTCGAAAGCGTCGCGTCTCGAAGCATATGCAAGTAGCTGTCTGCTTTCGGACCGTTATACCGGAGCCTGGAGCCCTTCATTCGCGTCTTGAGCACTCGCGCTTTTCGCCGTTTTGTTGGTAGAATAAGGGTTCCTCTTTTGTATTAATCTAGTACGTCATTAAACTGAACGCAACACTAACCAAAGAACCATCCGTGCTGCAGTAATACGGGTGGATAATCGTGGTGAAGTACTTTGCTTTGGGAAAAGTTCACTTGCAGTCATTGTATTGCCTGCTGTATCGACCGACCATCCAGCACATATGCTGTGTAACTCGGCGTAGCGTGTAGGCCTTTATGGGTAATAAAAAACGCTGCCAAATGTACCTCCCTGACATGTTATATGTTCTCTGCAAATAGTGACAGAGCTGTCATCTCTGCCATTGCTGGAGCGCAATAATATCGCCGCGAGACACTAAGTCATTGGTCCATGGCCCACCCAGTATCTACTACGAGCACTACTGCATGTATGAGGTTCAATTTTCAACGGCGCTATTGTTGCTAATAGTCGTACGTATGCCTTTGGAGTTGGCGCAAGACAAGGCACGGATTGTAGAGGCAAGTTGGATCTGTTGATTGATTTAAGCTTTTATTTGAGGGAAGGGAAGGCCCAGATTCCGTGTGCATTGGAGATGGGTAGGCAAGGAATGTAAGGTAGGCGAAGTTCTCTCTTAAACAATTTAGTGTCTGTGTCTGCACATCTTTTTCGTCATGTCCATGGTGTTGAGTTCTTCTCGGGATGGGTAGCGACTCTCGGAATTCACTAATCTCGCAAGGCAACTGCGTATACCATAATTTCGCAGGGAATAATTTCAGTAAAGTGATGTCTTGATATAAAGGGTGTAGAACGTCCGTGTCTGGAGGGACGTAATGGAGCACAATATGGCTACGCATCCTCGTGAGGTGGTGAAGGTCCACCAATACGTTCTGTTGACAATAAGGGCAATATTAGGCTGGATGCAAATTTAGATGACACCAATTTTTGTTAACAAATAGCGTGTATAGGTACTGTCAGAGGCGCTTTTTTTGAATATCTCGGCTACCCTGAATACTTATAGGCTCCGTGGAAGATAAACCATGAAGTTTGATGTGACATGGTTATTT
>CM023453.1:145591045-145672799 GCA_013339765.2 Haemaphysalis longicornis
GGCACTGACCCATACGGTAGTGACCACTTCCCCACCTCACTCACATACATAGGTAAAGGCCCATGCAGTCCAATCTTCCCATAATAGGTTCAATGAAGCACGAGCTAACTGGAATACATTTACAGAGACATCCAAACTACACACACACATCAATAGGGACACCTACACGTTGAAGAAGCTACCCAACTCCTCACGGCGCACATCCTCGACGCCGCCGAAAAGTCCATTCCCCACGCCTCTGGTGCCCCGCGCAACCAGAGGAGGCCGGGTGGAATGAGGACTGTAGGCGGGCGCGAGAGGCCCAGAACAAGGCGTGGGGTATCCTGCGTCGTTACCCCACGTCGAGTAACCTCCTCTTGTTCAAACGGGCCAAGGCGTTCGGAAAACGTGTGCGCGTGAGGCAAAACGCGATAGTTGGCGTACATTCATAACATCAATTAACTCCTACACAGACACAGGAAAGTATGGACACGAATACGCAAACTGAAGGCACATCAAACACACAGCCTGCTCTGGTCAGTACAACAGGGGACACACTCGAAGACCAGGCTGACACACTCGCACAACACTTCCAACACGTTTCGAGTTCAGCACACTACACAAACACTTTCATGAAACACAAACTCGTGGCCGAAAAGAAGCCCTTTACGTGACACGACAGGTCAGCCACTTCTTATAACTCGGAGTTCACACTTCATGAGCTGAGGGGTGCTCTGAGCACGTGTAAACCCTCAGCTCCAGGCCCAGACAACATTACATATACAATGATACAGAACTTACACACAGACACTCTTGTAACACTTCTTCACCTTTTCAACAAGATATGGCTTTCGGGGCACATTCCAAAGTCTTGGAGGGATGCCATAGTTGTAGCATTCTTGAAAGAAGGGAAGGACCCTTCTTCTCCTGCTAGCTATCGACCCATTGCCCTGACCAGCTGCCTGTGCAAGCTTCTCGAGAAGATGATAAACCGGAGGCTCGTGTACTTTTTGGAGTATAACGGCCTTCTCGAGAGCTGCCAGGCAGGCTTCAGGGCGGGGCGATCCACGAATGATCAACTTGTGGCACTAGAGTCGTATATTAAGGATGCCTTCGTGCATAAACAGTTCTGTTTAACTGTGTTTTTCGACCTAGAAAAGGCCTATGACACCGCTTGGCGTTATGGGATCCTTACTGACCTGAAGTCATTCGGTGTTTCTGGTAATATGTTGAACACCCTTGCTAGCTATTTGTCGGAGAGAACCTTTCGCGTCAGAGTTGGTTCTGCACTGTCAAAGGTACACGTGCAAGAAAATGGCGTGCCGCAAGGCGGAGTTCTAAGCTGCACTCTCTTCATAGTAAAAATGAACTCCCTTGGGAAGGCACTGCCGCCTACAATTTCTTACTCCATGTATGTAGATGACGTGCAGATATCTTTTAAATCATGTAATATGTCCATCTGCGAACGTCAAGTCCAGCTCGGCGTCAAGAAGCTTGCCGGCTGGGCAGACAAGAATGGTTTTAAATTGAATCCTGTAAAAAGCTCCTGCGTTGTGTTCTCTAGGAAGCGCGGGGTCCATATAGACCCAGACATTACTCTTAACAGCGTGTCGATTCCTGTGAACAGGAACACAAGTTTTTAGGCATTTTATTCGACGAAAAGCTTACATTCATCCCGCATATCAAACAGCTCAAATGCAAATGCTTAAAAACAATGAACATTCTTAAGGTCCTCTCACATCAATCTTATGGGGCCGACAAACAACTCCTGCTGCGCCTTTACACGGCCTTGGTGGGTCTCGGCTCGACTATGGCAGTGTCGTGTATGGGTCTGCTACAAAAACAGCACTGAAAATGCTCGACCCAGTGCTGCATCTTGGCCTTCGCCTCTCATGTGGCGCATTCCGCACTAGCCCTGTTGAAAGTCTTTATGTCGAGTGCGACAAATGGTGCCTAGGGCATCAGCGGGAGTATGTTGACCTGTTGTATGCATCCAAGATCGTGTCTCTGACCAACCATCCTTTTAATCCCACCATGAACGATATCTCAAATTTACAACTCTTTTTAAACAGGCCATCGATTCCCTTACCGTTCTCTCTCAGAGTTAGGGAGGAGGCTTCTGCACTCAATGTCCCCCTTTCAGACACGCACAAGACACCCATTCATAATTTCATCGCACCATGGCATCTTCGTTCTGTATCATGCGACTTGTCATTCACTCTTGTAGAAAAAAATAGGGTACCCAGGAATGCAATTCTGCAGCACTTCCTGTTCCTGCAGGACAAGTACAGGTGTGCAGAATTCTATAGCGACGCGTCGAAAACTGGTTCTACAGTATCTTGTGCAGCGCACGGACCAAATTTTAGAGTCAGCAAAACAATAATTTTCATAATAGTATTTACACGGCAGAAGCATATGGCATTTTACTCGTTTCAAACCACATCATCAGACATAAAATTCCCAAGTCCATTGTGTACACAGACTCTCAAAGCGTTGTACAGGCACTGTCATTAGGAAGGTCATCTAAAAACTATGTGATAAATGCTCTTTTCAAGGTACTAATGTCTGCATATGCCATAAATCTTGAAATAACTATATGCTGGGTACCAGGGCATTGTGGAATCCCTGGTAATGAGGCCGCCGACCAAATGGCTGGTGATGCTGCTCTCATGACTACGGTTGACATTACAACAGTACCTTACACCGACCTAAAGACACACATCAGACGACAGCTTCGTAACACATGGCAATCACACTGGAGTCAACAAACAGACAACAAACTACACGTAATAAAACCACAACTGGGACGCTACATAACTGACTCACACAACAGATACACTGAAGTCGCCCTGGCTAGGCTGCGGATAGGCCACAC
This sequence comes from Haemaphysalis longicornis, assembly GCA_013339765.2. NCBI lineage: Eukaryota > Metazoa > Arthropoda > Arachnida > Ixodida > Ixodidae > Haemaphysalis > Haemaphysalis longicornis. The sequence continues at coordinate 145,593,900 of CM023453.1, forward strand.
ACATGCGACGCACTCCCACCTGCTCACTGGAACTTCGGGACCCACGTGTAGCAGGTGTGGCTAACCAGGGCATATCCGTAGTTCACATACTAATCACATGCAGGCACTTGACACAACACGACACAAACATTTCCCTGAATTATACAGACGACACATCCCTTTGCACCCATCACATTTTTTAGCCGACGAACCCATGTTTTCTAGTCAGCGTGTTTTTAAGTTTTTAGCTGAGGTGAACTTTCTGCAGCTCTTGTCATATCACGTAATCATCCTGGCCCTTACACCAGCCATCTCCATTGTCTTTTGTTTAGCATCACTTTTACTTTTAGTCAATGTTTTAGTATGTACGGTCTCATCACAATTCAGTAACTTCTTTGGCGCTCTTTGCCCGTAGTCGGCCTTGCGCCAATAAAACCCACCATCATCATCATCTTCCAGTGAGAGGGAGTGTGCATAGGCTCCTCGATTGCACCTGTGCTCAGCGACCTTCTACTTGCCGTGTTTGACAGGCGTCTGCAAAACGTCCTTCCTGACCATGCAGTCGTGAGAACGTTTAGGTATGTCGACGACTACTTCGTGCTGTTCAAGGTTCGTGAAAACCCGCTAAGCCAAGGGGACAAGCTTTTGGAGGCATTTTCATCTGTTATGACGACATTCACATTAACGAGCGAGAGGCCAGAAGACAAGAAGCTGCGTTTCCTTGACATGGAATTGACCTTCGGCAGTCATGTGTGCTGGCAATATTCCCCGCGTTCACAAAAAGGACTCCTACCGTTCAGTTCGGCACACTCGAAGATTGTAAAACGTGGGATAGCCGTGGCAGCCATCCAAAACGCAGTGACTAGGTCCTGCCGTCACATGATGACGCGGAGCTTGGACCATCAGGTCAGCAGACTCAATTTGGCAGGGTATCCTACGCCATTGCTGCGCAGCTCGGCGGAAACCGTTTTGAAACGGGTGAACACAGCGGGCTACGAATAAGGTCGCAAGAGAATGCCAGGGGCCGCCTTAACGTCATCCCATACGTCCACGCCGTGTCGCACCCCCTGAAGAAGATAGGAGACAAGGCAGGAGTGCGGACAGTTTTTCAGCGCCCAACAAACTAGCCACATTGTGTGCCATGGTGAATGACAAAAAGGCTCCCAGGGCTGCTTGTGGGAAGAAACATGATAAACAGTATGTCAAATGCGTGGAATGCATAGTATACGAGATCCCACTGAAGTGCGGGCGAGTATACGTGGGCCAGAGTGGAAGGTGCGTAAATGACCGTCTTCGTGAGCATGCAAATAACATGCGCACAGGAACTGGTAGCAATCTGGCCTTACACTGCAAGAATTGCAAAGATTGCTACCCCAAGCTCAACAAAACCCGCATCTTAAAACGGTATCGTGATGCCCGATCCCTCGAAATCTTTGAGGCTTCAGTCATAGCACTAAGGGGGAAGGATTGCGTGAGTTCGCCATCCGTGGCACTGTTTGAGCGCGAGATTGCTTATCTGGCCGGATAAAAGGAAATTTGTGTGTGTTTTATCAACTTTTACTCCCGACTCCGCTTTTAAGCTGTATATTTATCTCGTTTGTACTGGCGTATGATTGCTTTCTTTCCTCTATTTATTGCCAACTTTAATAAAATTTCACCAGTTGTTCGTCAGCGCTCGTGTGTGTAATCTCTCTACGTCCGTGTTTTTGCGCTGTTTTCAAGTTGATTGGATCCACAGCTGTGGCTACGATGTGTGTTGACGAGGGTGCCGTGATTCTTTTGTCAGACGTGTGTGGTGAGAGTACGGAGAATACAGGGACGTGCTACAATAGAATTATCATTTGCTTGGTGTGGAATTTCAGGCATGAATTTTATCTACACTTCTTAAGGGGTTTCACGGCCTGGGGTCTCATGGTCATCGCTGGTAGTGTGCAGATGTTGGTTGTTGTTGTTTTTCTGTTGGTGGTGTTCAACTTGGATTTCAGGCAATGTATGTATACCGTTATGAGGGAGGGAGTGCTTGGTCACATGTCTGTTTGTGGATTCACCTGAAATCGGATGTTGTTGACAATTAGGATCAAATGTGCGTGATTTGATAGGCCCGCCTATATCGGTTGTGGTGTCCTTTTGGGAGGTAGGGATTTGTCAGAAAACTGTGGTGTTTGGTGTTTAGAGGAAGGTGGTGAGACATCATGGATGTGGGCCCGGATTTTCCCATCCTGTGGTCTCCTGAGCTGTTTGCTATAGGTATTACTTGTAAGTTGTTTTTCTTTGAAATACACATAGGTCTTTCCGGCACCTTCGGCCACGCGCCAGTCATCTTGTCATCATCCTGATGCATCGATCATTTCGAGTCATCACATTTTCAAAATTTTAACGTTGCTCAAATGAGAACACTGTTTCGGAAGTTTTGTTTATAGGGTACATTCAGAAAAGTGTACCAGACTGGCAAAATTAACAAAGGGCATATGAGAAGCTGTTAATGAACCTTTATTAATATCTTTTAGACTGCGTGTGAGTTTAAGCAAATATATGTATTCAGAGAACAGTGGGCAGTCGAGGTGAGTGTTGCGGAAGCAGCTGCTTGGCGTGTAAGTTGTGAGGACAGCTTAGCAATATTTGAGGCTAGCCTGTGCTTACAGAAGTATTACAAGAAGCATTTAAGAACATTAGATTGGGAACAGGTGGGAGTAAGTTTTAATGGCGAATACCGCAGTAACCTCAGATTTGCTGATGTGTCTTGCTAAGTAACTCGGGGATGAATTGCAAAGCATGCTTTGCAATTCGTACAGCGTACAGCGCAGTGTTTTTTTACTGGAACTTACAAACTAAAAGCTATTTCATTCCTGAGGTCTCGCGCACAGGGCTGAAGGTCGCTGTCTTCGTCAGGAAGAGCCACATCCGGCCTTACTGTGGGCAGCTCGGTGTTGTCGTCGTCACTTGTGCATATATGCACAGGTTGTACAGCACGCAGGCCCAGATGACGATAAGAACGGCTTGCTTGATGGACAGTGTCTTTACGGAGAACAGCCTCTGGAACCGATTCTTCAGGAGATCAAAGGCACCCTCAATGGCGACCCTCTGTTGTCTGTGCAGCCTGTTGAAGTCCTCGTTGTGCTGTGCGAACCCTTTAATTGTACTTTTGTACGGGGGAAGGAGCCAGTGCAGCAGAGGTTACGCTGAATCACCAAGGAGGTAGTCACCTGCGTTACACATGTGCAAGCACATAACATATGAGACTGCACTCAACTTTCCTGGAAGCGGAATGCCAAAAAAGAACTAAGAAGTGTAATGACCGTCATCAATGTTTGACGCAAGAAAAACCTTCTAAATACCCCACTTAGGTCATTATTCTGTATATTTGGCTCCCTTACTCATGTGGAAAAAGAACAAAATGCTGTTATGTTTTTTTACATCGGACCTTATACTGTATGCGCAACACACTGTTGAAAGTTGGCAAGCTCAGCTTTCAATTTATTATTCAGGAACGATGATGCTTGGAGGACGGTGAGCAAGTAGATGCAAGCAAAACATTAATCTTAGTGCTAACTTTTCGACGTCGGGGCATGTCTTCAGCGAAAGTAATTTAGCGTGCCAAAGCATTGCCGCAGTGCTGAGGAGGATTTCACACACAGGCAAACACTAACCACATTGATAATAGGCCTTTACAAAACCTACGTTTGGTGGATAATTGAAATATGTTTTTTTCTACCCAGATAAAAAGGTTACCATTACCATTATCCTACTACAAACAGTTTATCGAACGACCACATTAAGGAGGGGCTGAGGAGGCTAGAGCCCACGGGCGCATTCAGAGTAAGAGTGCCTAAACCAAAGATGATGAAATTTCGAGCGACACAAAAAATCGATGTAATTTAGCGATAAAATAGGAGCACAAACATGACATTTCATTTACCCGACCAACATACCTTGGTTTAGCCTTACTTGCTATCCAAAAAACAGATGTGAATAAAGTCAATTTACAAAAGGGGCATTAGTTTACAGCAGCTGGTGCTTCCGTCAAATTTTCCCATGTTTTCCCCGTGAAAGTTGGAAGAGCATCTCTAGCAAGAAATCATAATTGCCAGCTTCATTTATGACTAGATTTAAATATTCTAGCTGGAGTCGACAGCTTCTCACAAGAAAAAGTCTTAGCTAGAGACGATTATTTTCAGCTTGCAGAGTTTTTTTCTTCCAGCTAACCCTAGCTAGTAGTAATAGTTGCCAGCGGGAACAAAATGTCAATCCAGCTAGAAATGAGCTAGAAACTGAGTTTCTAACTAAACACTTTGCCTATTTCTAGCTAGACATATTGTTAGGTGGCTGCAGGAGAAATGAGGCGAACGATGGTTGATAGTGAAGTGCTCTACTTGCAAGATGGTACCATGACAGCACCGACGCCGGCTCCATGCGGCGCCCTGATTCTTCTTCCTCTAGGATTTTACCTTGAGCTATGCGCCACGTCTTCTTTCTTCTTGTAATACAGCCCCCGCGCCGCAGACGACCGTCCCGTTCGATGCCGCATGCAATGGACGGGTGTGGTTAAAATGAGGTGAGATGAATGACAGTTGAGTCCTTGCCGCCACCGATGACGATGAAAGGATGGCTGAAGACTGGCCCGTAGCAATGATTTCGTTGACGCTACGAAGAAACGCCCAAAGCTACTGGATGCGTGCCGGGGTCTGGAAAGGGGAAAGGCGTCGCGTCTGGTCACGTCGCGGCTGGTCACATCGGCTAGTCTTTGCAGGTCATTGGCTGGGGACACGGGGCTGGGTATGGCCGCGTTCATGTCTCACCGGGGCTGGGGCAGGCCGATGCAATCCAGGAGGCTTCGAACGATGTTCATGCCCCGCGACGGGGTGAAGCTGAAGGGCCAGGTTGGGAATCACAACCACAACCTTCACCAAAACATGTTACGTGGCGGCAGGAGAAATGAGGCGAACGATGGTTGATACTGAAGGGCTTTATTCACAAGATGAAGTCCGTGGCCGTGACATCACCGACGCTGGCTCCATGCGGTTCACTGCCTCTTCTTCCTCTAGGATCCTATCTTGCGCTATGCGCCACGTCTTCTTTCTTGTAAGAATATTTTTAGCTAGAAGAAATTTCTGGTTCAATAATAAAAAAATATTATTTTCATATTGGTTGGTATACAGATAGACTTCTTTTCCTTGAGGTCTTCCCCATTTTTCGCCATCTGGCGCAGAGCTAATCGTTTCGGAATTTCGAAGGACAATAGACTGTGCTTTGTGTATGTTTTTTGCGAAAACCCTCGTCACATAGTATGTGTACGCACACGCGCGCACGCACGCAAGTACGTACGCAATTAAACTTAGTGGTCTTGCTTTCTACCCTTTTCTTCAATACAATAGAGCAATATTTAGCACTCACCCGCACACTTGGCAGCAGCATCCTCATTGAAGAAGCTTTTCTTGAGGACCCGGACATCATGCGCAGATCCGAGATAGCCGGCAAACACGTCGAAGAACTCTTTCCGTTCGTTGCATATTCCTTGCAGAAGGATCGAGTGGTATTTCTTGCGGTTGTAGTAGGAGTGTTCCGACAGCGCTGGGTTCGGTATTTCGATGTGACAGCCATCGATGCAGCCGATGACGTTCGGCAATCCCTGCTTGCCGCTCTTCGTCTTTGCCATGGTTCGGAAAGCGTGAAAGTTGCGCTCGCGCTCGGTCTTTGTCGGTGAGCGGATAACTTCCTGTGGACTGCCGAAGAGGAAGTCCAGCAGGCGGTTGAAGCTGTTCTGTACCGATGACTCGGCCACATCAAACTTGGCGATCTGGTTCATCGTAATCTGCGTGGCCCAATGCGTCAGCCCAATCAAACAAGTTTTCTTGGGTGACATTCTCGGTCTTCCATGCACTGCCTTGGGGTAAAAAGGAGACGGCTTGAAACGTTCGATGAGGTGCCTGGCCGCGTCGCGCGGTAGCCGGAACAGTCGCGCTGTAATTCAGTCCATGTAGCGCGGTACCACCGTTTTCACGTACAGCGGCACTTGCTTGCGTTGCATCCTGTGCAGCAACATGGACAGCTCATGTATTACCATGGCTGTTTCAGAGCGCGACTCTTCGTCACACGAAGAACTGTCATCGAGAAGTTCTTCGGCCAGGGCTCTCAGAGCATCCATGTTTGCTCTCGGAGATGACACATTCGGTTTTTTTGTTACCCACGATGAGGGTGAGGTCTGTAAATGTGTTTTGTGGGTGTATTTTGTTAACTATAACCAAAAACAATTTTAAAATGGTTGCATTTTCTTTATTTCATTAAAAAAGTGTCTGCGGTGGCGCAATTTTTTGTCATCGTCTACTGCTCCAGCAGACCACAGTTTGTCTGAATTTGATTGGATAAACGCCGAGTGAAGCCTGACGTGATGACCTTACTGCACTGGTCCGCACTACACTGCACTGACCTGCACCACTGCAGGTTAAAAAAATACCTCTAGTATTAACTCTATGGCGCGGAGACCAAGGAGGTTGTATAAAACTTCTGGAGTGGAGGTCTGCCATAGCCGTCAACGCAGGGAGGTGAAGCCGGGGAAATTGGTCGGTGGCCATATTGCTGTGGGCAGAAAGGCTGTTAAGTTGGCAGGGACGCTGCAGTACTTTCGTGTTTTTGGGGTTCGCATGGAAGAAAACGATAGCCAAGTTGGCTTTGTCGATGGGGATACTTCAGGGGAGCCTGATGTTCGCCCTACGCGTAAGCCATTCATGTAAGATATCATCTAGCAGCGAGTAAGCGTTTGCATTTCTTGGGGTGAAGAGAGCCATCGCAGCGGGAGAATGTCTAGGGCTTGGCTGAAGACAGCACTCCTGCTTTTATTTCAATAAACGTTGATTTAGTGTCTCTAAAACTGCAGGTCGCGTCAGTAGCATTAGAATTAACTCATGTTTATTTATCTTTTATTTAATTCAGTACCCACAGAGCCTGTGGAATTACAGGGGGGGATTATATATATACAAGGAATTATATACTAATCAATACAAGTGATTTAACAATAAATGCAGACTCAGACGTAAACAACATACACAACTTGAGTATAAAACTTGAATGTTTCAACAATTTGGTCATAACATGGAAAATAATGCATCGTTAGACATGACTGTGATATTATCGCGAGGTAGTTGATTCCAATTCGATGTGGTCCAGGGGAAAAAGACTTTCTTTGGACATCTGTTTCACACTTCATTTCTCTTACATGATTCACATGATCCAAATGTAAAGAGACATAATCAGGCCTAAAAAGTATTTTTCTCGCTCTATGGCAGTCCTGTAATGAAAGATATGAAATAACTTCAGCCTAAGAGCCCTTCTACGTTCTTCTAATGGTTCCCGTCCAACAATCTCTTTCGCACGCGGTACACGAAATTCCTAGTGTAAATTCAGAACACAAAACGGGCCGCTAAATTTTGCACTCTTTCTAACTTTTCGGCGTCATTCTTTAGACAAGGGTCCCATACAGTGCAGGCATGATCAAAAGTAGTACGAACGTTCATAATATACAGTAGCTGCTTAGTTTGGAATGGATAATGTTTTTTATTGCGTCGCAAGAATCCTAATACTCGACATGCCTTGGCTGAAAATATACTCGATATGGCGGTTGCCACGACAGAGTGGAGGTAAAGAAAACACCAAGATACTTGAACTCAGGGTACATATGAAAGCTGCTCGGAGTTAATTGCGTATTTAACTTTCATGGAGAGTACGTTTTCTTGAAAAACACAAATTTACAGTTTTCTGCAAATTTATACGCATACCTTGCTTTTTGCACCACTCTGCTGCCCTGTTTAGGTCACCTTGCAAGGCAAAACAATCACTCATATTATGAATAACTCTATATAACACACAATCGTCAGCGAATAATCTGACATGAGATGAGATGTGAACACTTAGATGACTTCATGTAAATTAAGAACAACAGAGGGCCCAGAAACAGATCCCTGGGGTATACCTGATGTTACTTGGCATCTCGTGCCGAGTGTTGACTGTTTCATACTACTTTCTGGTTCATTTAGGGTAAATACTCCTGAATCCAAGAAATAACTGACTTATTCAAATTATACCGATAACTTTTGTACCAACAAATCATGCAGAAAAACGTCAAAAGCTTTTTTAAAATCAAGGAAAACCGAATCAACCGAGCAGCCGTTATGTAATGAACTTGCTACATCGTGAGTTTGATCTGCTAGCTGAGTAACGCAGGAAAAATCGGTACGAAATCCGGTGTTGACTATGGCTTACAAAGGATAATCTGTTTTTAAGTGATTAATAATGTTGTAAAGAGTATATGCTTCAAACTTTTTTGCACAAAATACTTGTCTAGGAAATCGGCCAGTAATTGTAAACTATGTACGCGGGTCCAGACTTGTGCACATGAACAACATTCCTGCGCACAAGAACAGCAGAGTTGTGCACAGGAACAGCGTTCCAATTTTCAGGTAAGGCACTTGTTGTAAGGACGTGTTGAAAATAATGCAAAGATATTTCGAACTCGACTCCGCGCACGGGGACAGTAATGCAGCTGGTAAACCATTTGGTCCACAAGCCTTCCCTACATCCAGTCGCTTCAGTAATATTTCAATTCCTCTCTGATCTATTACAATGTCTTCCATGGGTTGGTCGCCCATTTTGCTGTAATCCGTGTTTACAGTATTGGCACTTCCACGCGCCGAAAACACCGAAGCAAAGAACGAATTAAAGCAGTTTGCTTTGGCAAGGTTTTCATGAACAATGCTGCCAGAGTCGTCTATTGGGGGCATTGATACGTCGTCTTTTCTGTTCGTTTTCATGAGCTTCCAGAACAACTTAGGCAGGCTTTTAATACGCGAGTGAAAATAACCGAAAAATTCATTCTTAGCCTGTTTCACAGCAGTTTTCATTTCTTTTGTAAGCTGCCGCAGTTTAAGCGTTTTTGAGGTTGACCGACTGGTTTTGCATTTCACATAAGCATACTGCCTTCGTTTGGCGGTTTTGCACACTTCCTTTGTATAGCACGGTTTATTTTTTCAGTGACGTGACGTCATCACCCATGATGGCACATAACGTTAGCGAAGCTCATAAATTTTACTTTTAAATATGTGTCACAACGCGTGTAGGTCCCATGTTCCCGATTAGGTTTCAAAAACAGTAAAATACGCCTCTAATGCTTGGGATATGTCATATGTATGGGCCTTTTTGTTACTAGATGCGGAGAGTCGGCCGCTATCTGCAGTTTAAGCGTATCTAAGGTTCATGGTACAAACTATTGTATCGTGATCCCCTGTACCTGGCACAACCACCGTAGACTGTGCGGCCATGGGAACGTTCGTGAAAAGCAGATATAATATATTGTTTCCGCGTGTGGGTTGTAACACCAGCTGAGTCAATGCAAATGAGTGGCATATCTTTATCATTTCTTTACTTGATACATTTCACGAGTTTTCAGTATTGTGTGGCTGCGACCAATAAATTTCAGGCAAATTGAAATCCCCTCCGACGACTAAGTCATCGATGTCCATGGTCTCGATAGAATCACACAGGTCACTTAGCACTTTCACCGGGCTTCCGGTTACATGCCACCGGTTACATGCCATAGCAAGAGATCCGGCCTAAACACGGGTACTAAGGCCCGCATTTCGCGCTGGAAATTGCGGGACATTTCTGTTCCAGCGTGATTATTGGCACTTGCTGTTTAGTACGAGTGCCGGAATTAATTAATATTGTTAGTTACGCGACTCTGACACCAAAGGTAGCTTTCCCAAAAGCGGCGTAATTACGCGACTTTTTTTTCAGTAGAAAAATCTGTTCGAATGTGCTGTACTCATCTCTGAATCTTCCTTGACGATTTCCTATGAAGTTTCGTATTACGCTCACTCGAGATGGCTTGGTTTGACTGCGTTACTGCACGGCTCGCTGACCCTCCGGAATTGAACGCGAGAAAAACCGTAGCCATAACTTTTACGAATAAGAAAAAAACCACTCAACTTTGCTTATACATTAGACAATTTAGAAATTACTAAAAGCGATCAAGTTAAATATTTGGGAGTTACATTAATATCCAACCTTAATTGGGAACGACATATAACTGCTATTTGGTGGAAAGCGCAAGGTATACTGGGTTTCCTAAAGAGAAATCTCCGTAACACTTTCCCTGCAAACCGCCTATAAGACCCTGATTAGACCAGCACTAGAATACGCAGATATAATTTAGAGTCCATATAAAAAATTTCTCATTATAAAATTGAGCGAGTGCAAAACTTAGCAGTTCGATTTGTGTTTTCCGATTACTCCAGGTATACCAGTGTTACTAATCTGCGTAAAAGAGCCGAACTTCATTGTCTTTCCGAACGGAGAATACATTCTAAACTTAAATACCTGTATCTTCTCTATCATGGGAATTATACAATATCCAGATCAGACCATCTTCTTGAACCTTTCAGGCATTCTACGAGAACTAACCACAATAAGACATTACGACTGCCTCAAGTCACAACAACATCCACAAAAACTCTGTTTTTACGTCAGCAATTGCATATTGGAATCAACTTCCATCAATAGCTGTGAACTGTGACACAGTAAAATCCTTTATTGAAAAGATTGAAACTATAGGTTTCGAACAATAGACGCAAATGTACTAATAGGGGATTTATTGTAAGCAGTTTTTTCCCTTGGATTGGTTTGTACTTTTTCGCATGATTCTGAACTTTGTATTTTGACACTGTTGTTTTGACTACTGGGAATTGAATAGTTTTTTTTTCTTCTTTTCTTGGATTGTGTCTATGCCTTTCTGTACGTGACATCGTTGTTGTATACCCATTGTACCACTCCTGCTTGGACCTAGAAGGTCTGCAGTATACTTAAATAAAAAAGAAAGAGTCAGTCATTCAGCCGGCCGACGGCAGGTCGTCGCAGTCTGTTCGCTCAGTTAAAACTAAGCCGCTAAGCCACGACAATATTTGTGTCTGCATTAATGCGCCTTTAGTTTCTTAGTTTGTAGACTATATCAATCCTACTAAAGTATATGAAGTTCAAGTCACTTTATTCATTTTGAACACTTTATTTAAACACAGCATTAAGCGTCAAGAATGTCCCAGGCCAGGTTTACCAAACCTAACTGGTCCGTCAGCTTGCCCGAGGTTAGCCAAGTCCGCCATGTTCAGGGAGAAGGGTGTGGAAAATGTGGGAATTGCAGTGGGGCAGAAGAAAGCATAACGTTTTATATTAGCGTACGGTTCTGGAGAATTCGGACATGTTGGGAAGTGTTCGATGCGGTAGAGAAAGGAATGAGCAGTGGTAAGGAGGGTATTTGAGTTACTTCGTTGAAGAATGCGTAGTTGCGTGGTTGTCAGAGATTTTTCTGGAACAGGAAGTCTACGAATATTTTCATTGATATTCTCATAGTTTATTGAGCAAGAAATGTGGGAGTACGGGTGCTGGAAACAGAGCGCGGCAAGCCATATTGCCCTGGTAAATAACCCCCGGCGGGTACGTGCCGCTATCGTCGTGGCTATCATGATCATCATCATTCGCAGCACTTCTAATCATGAGGCTTCCGAAGACCGCTGCAAAAAGAGCTCTTGTCATTGCACTTATGGCTGCTGGCATCGTCTATTACTGGCGTGCACTGCCTGTGAGTGAAACGACGCACGGCACTGACCCAACCGGCGGTGTCTGTCCGTGGATGCTCGAGAACACGACTGGTGTGAGTCGTATAGGCAGGTACTACTACGGCGCCTTACACTGTAAGTAGCCAAGCCTAACCTCTCCTCACTTATCATTTCGATGCCCATGCAGGATTGATGTTCATTACTTCTTGAAGTTTCTCGAGGCCGTCACTAGGGTGCAGGCCTCAGCGGTCATGTACTTGACGATGTCCTGGGTTGTTTGAAGCTTGTGGCAAAGAATTCAGAGCGATGAAGCTCGTATTAGTCTACGACTAGCTAACGCTCAATCCATGTTTTGGGTGCAGGGAGCGTCGCTGTTACAGCCGTAACCAAGGAGGCGCATGGCCCCTCCAAAAGAGACAGTGGTAGTAGACTGTCTGGCGAGGGCTTTTTCGGACGGTTTTACGCCCTCCTGCAGGCGATCTATTGTCGGAAGCTGTGAACGAGTTCTTCTAAATAGTTCGCGAATTAGTCACCGTTGTGGAGGGTCTGCCTTCCAACGTATGAAAGCGGCGAAATCGCCCATCGTCCAGACATGTATGCATGCCCTTTTTATTGTGCTTGGATTGGCTTGCGAAATCACCGCTCAGCTGATCCAGCACGTAGCATGAAGTTTGTGGTGAGTGTAGTGGGCCCTGCCGTGGGATGATGACTGGAATTCATGTACATAGAGGCAGGCAAGTATTCTACCACTGACCTGCCTCTATGTACAGTTAGCACAGGACCGGGATAATTGGAGAATACAGTCAAACCCGTTTATAGCAAACTGTAATATGCACCGAGATTAGTTCGATATATCCAATAGTTCCATATAGCCGAACCCTCCTATAACGAACTTATTGTTACAATTTCGCAATCCGCGGGAGCCCTCCCCCCCCCTCCCTTCTCCTCCCCGACTCCACCATCCCCGCATGCAGAAACGAACACAGTGAAGTAGCCATTAACATACCCAAAATAATCTATCTATTGCAAGTATTAAATCTACTTTCCGCCTGAACTGCCTACTTCGCGAAGAAAAAAGCGGTGATTTTTGTTTTCACTTTCGTTATGGCGGCTTCAACTATCATAGCATTTTCTACACGAAACATTGTTTGCACCAGTTCGAGTCCGCGTCCTCCGAAATCTAAGAAGCATTGGCGGAGCACATCGACTGCCGAAAGCGCTTCATTAAAGCGCCGGACGGCTTTCACTCGCGACGTCATCGGGAACGTGGGGGAGCTCTTCCCAGAGTTCACCGATGCTGCTGTCTTGGTCCGGACTCGCTGACGGCGCGGGTTCCGTCGTGAGTACCGCGCCTCGGAAACGGAGAGTGTTGGGCGTCACGTCGCTCTGTGCGAGGCGCAATGTCTCAGCCGCAACTCTTGCTCCGTGGTCACGGCCAATCCACATCTCAATCACCGCTCCGAGACCCTGCATTTCGGCGGCCATTGTAGGCGCGCCCAGTTCGACATATCGGATGTGAACTTCGTGATAAGGAATATGTTTCCCATGTGTTTCCGTAACTCAATATTTTTGTTCGCTATATAGCATAATTTGCTCTATCCGGGTTCGTTATAGCCGGGTTTGACTGTAATGGGAGAGGCCTTTGCCCTGCAGTGGGCATAGATAGGCTGGTGGTGATGATGATGATGATGACAACGACACACAGGAACTCTAATGACGATGTGGCCACTACGAGTTGTTTGGACGCAACGTGACATCTTTTGGTGGATTGCCGAATGATGTAACGAAAAACGACTGGGAGCAGGAGGCTTGCTGAGAAAAAACCTCATCGGTCAGATAAAGAGCGGCCAACCACCTACGCAGGCTAGAACTGATGGTCAATGCAATGTGCATCAGTCCTATTCTAACGGCACCACGTTTTCCCCCTTGGTCAAGACCTTACGGTGCTTTGTCACAATTCTCGCTTGTAATTGGTAAAAGCCACTGTCTTGATGAGCAGTTTGTGCTTGCGACTAATGCTCCGGGAATCAAATTCTACTGGAGTGCGCTGCGCATTTAGGTTCGCATTACAACTCACTCGCGGGAACTCAAGTACTTGACCACCGGGTGCGACACATTCATAAGATCGGCGCACGCAAGAATCAATATAGATTGATTCTTCCTGAGCATAGCTTTAGGTAAGTTAGAAAGTTCTGTTCACAACGATGTATTTTATTCCATCGGCGTACCCATGGTCTCAAGTGGCGTTTGCACGCCAGCTGCTTTACAGCACAGCATCTACAAATTACTGCCCTTAATATTCTCGAGAAGGCTGTGGAGCTGCGATATGTCATGGCGTCCCGACATGCGCAGCTACTTTGGTGGCTCACGCTCGATAGGTCCTCCGTCCTGTATGACGAACGTGTGTAGTTTTTTTCCAGATACTACGACTGCATTTTTTGTTTCAATCAGTTTATCAACAACTCCAACATGCGTCACTGATCTTTTCTGTACGTTATCTGCCCGCTGGCGCAAACCTTATCCAGGTTTACCAAAATTCTCGGTTGCAAAAGCAGCGTTCTTTCTCGACAGTTTGTGTTTGTGACTAATGCACAATGTTTCGCTTTGCACTGTAAGTAAACTCTACATTTCCTTCGAATTACTACTCAGTGGTAGAAAGTGATGTACGTGAGCGTCGTGTGCGACTGACGTATAAGTTCTGCGCACTACATTGATTCTGACTGAGCATACCATCATCTCAGAAAGTTTCGTTCACAACGATCTGTTGCATTCTATAGGCACACCGATGGCCACATTGGCGTTTGTACGAGTCATTTTTTTCCGGCACAACACCTAAAATATCCTGTCCTTATTGTTTGCAAAGAAGCGCTTGGAACTGAGATATTCTTAGCGCCACGAGATGCGTCGCTGATGTAGTTCTACGTCTGGAAACAAAGCCTTCCTGTGTTGTGCTCAACGTCTTACCTGCTAATGGCTGGCTCGTTTCTTCAGTCCTTTCGATTTATCTCCCCGCTGAATGTTGGGCTAAAGCACGTGGGAATTGTCTGCGGGACGCTAGAGGCCAGGTAACCCGGAATTTCGCTTAATAAGAAAGCATCGAATTTACTTGCGGGTCGTGGTGAAAACGTCCCAGTAACTGGACGTAATACACTAATACTGTGGCGTTGGTAACAGCAGCCTCATTCGCGAGACTTAGCACTTCGCGAATGAGGCAGGGATCTATGGCAGCGATTCACCAAGGACAGGGATAAGTAAGAAAACTTAGGCTAGGTGTCCAATTCCGCTTAGGTGCATTGAGATAAGGGCGCGAAGCTAGGTGTCCTTGCGCTGTTTTTAACTACTTAATCGGTGCAAGACAATAAGGTTTACATTCAGATAATAGCGTGGTGCACTGTCCGACATCTTAATCGGTACCCTCGGCAGATTAGGAGTAAGTAACCCTTGTCCTGTGTGCCCGCTGGCCGACTCCATGCAAAATTTCCGTAACATATTAGTTTCACCGTTTGGAAAGATGTTCTTTTGTGGAACAAGTAAATGGGTTGGGATTGCCGTTGTTCTCTGGAGTCATCGTGCAGCTTGGCGCTAGGTGTTGTGAAGGAACAAATGGTGAAGTTATATTGGCTAAGCACAGTTGCATAGTTGCTACCGGTGGACTTACCTTCTGACATAATCCTAACATATGCGCGAAATAATCCATCGATCATGATTTACAAGCATTTTCGTCGCTAGCGCCAACTACTTGTACAGAAAACCGTGGCACGAACCGGAATCACGCTGCGACAAGCAGTGGCAGATAATTGGCTCGACTATTTCATTCCTGCGCTACACGGAAGATAAATGTCCAGGTAGTTTAGTGTGATAAATTGCAATGTTATGCGATATCATTACGGATTTGAATCGCACTACTTTACTCCTGCACATCAGGTGGGCGTCTTACCGGTTCCGCGAAGCTATTGTAACAGATGTTCTCAGCTTCTCTGTGCGTAATTCCGAATGGCCTTCATACTTGCCTTATATTTCACTGAAGAAGATAGCCCACTTGACGGCGGCTGTTAGAGGCTGGCGCGGACTCCCCAATTCCCTTTGAATTATAAAAAAATTAATCATAACTAGATGTCCCGAGTAATTTTAGTTTTCGTATTAGCACGGATAATTATCGCACTTATCACCTGTCGTTAACTACCACCGAAAATCTCTTTCATAAGCACCGGTCGTTCGCAATCCCAGTTGGTGAGTAGGTGTTGAACAAAGAGGTAAAACGAAGAAGCAGGGTGCCCTGATATTTAGCCATTGGTTGGAACAGAATAGCACAAAGCCAGGAACTGACCACGCAGACTATGATTACAAATGCCGTTGTTGTTGTCGCGCGCTACGTGAACTGCCTCGTCAGTACAAAGCTAGAAAGATGTCACCCATTGCAGATGATTTTGTGAAGAAGGAATGGTCGGGGATGGAATGGTGTCGCCATCCGCAGCTGGCTGAGTGAAACAGGGGCCAACTACAACACTCTTCTCCATCCACACAACGAAAACATCGCAGACAGGTTTCACAGCAAATACCGCGCAAGGGGTCCTCTTGTTTTTGAACTCTATCACTGACTGTGTTCGCGGTTCACCAGTGGAGATCATTCGCGCGTCTGGTGCGTCTTGTAATGAGTCCTCTTCTGCTGGGTCTTCTTGCTGTACAGCTAAATTTTTTACAGTCGGTACTCAGGTGTGTGGTTGGAGTGCAGAGGCCTTTTGATACTTCGAACTGGACCCACCACGTGAATAGGCTTGCGGGTCAACTTCAGTTGCGAAGAAATCAACGCGCGCATGCTCCTGATGCCGCTCACACAATCGACCAATCGGCAATGCGACACCAGTCATTGTCGCCAGAACCCATGGGGGACCATCTCGAACATGTGCGAGACAGGATTTCGTGGGTACAGAATTAAAAGGTTTTTCATGTACAGCCTTCTGCTTTAGCTCTTTCTGAGAACTGCCGTACTATGCCAGGGTTGCAGTAGTGCACAGGCTGTCTTTACCGTGCGTACCATCACCAACTCAACCTGGGAGCATCCAGTAGTCTCGGGTGGCGTTGGCCTGTAGATCAGAAGGATGCGGGCTAGCTCACAAAAGAAGCTTCCATCCACCGTCTTCTTCAGCGTCGACGAGATAGTCTGGACGGCACGCTTCACAGCCACATTCGATTCCGGGTGATACGGCTGCATCAGCTATATGCGTCATAGGGTTTCGCTGAAGGAAGTCTTTGAAACTTGGCACTCACGAACGCTGGCCCATTATTTGACACGATCACGTCTTGTAACTTATGGGTACCAGACATTGTCCGCTAGTATGGAATTGTTTCTTCAGCCGATGGCGTAGTGGAGAGGAACGGCTTACATTCATTTTGAGTAGGTCATCAATCACAATCAGCAAGTAGCAATCCTCGAGAGGCCAGCACATCGATGCGAAGTTCGCCGTCATGGTTCTTAGAAGCGGCTACAGCATCACAGCCGCTGGCCGTGCAGTTCTCATTCTCCTGACCAGCACGGATATCGATTGCAATGTATTAGGTATAATCTTCATCCAGTGCAAATCAACAGAAATCGTATGGAGCCACTGCTTTCATTTTGCAAATACAAGGTAGCCTTCTTGGACTAGTGGTTGCACTTGTGGTGGCATGGTACTAGGAGGTAACCCCTCGCAAGTTCAGCAGGACGCATTTTGCATGGTCATCTGCGTAGTGCGATTGGTATACGGCTGAAGTGAAGGTCCACAATACCCTTCGAACATTCTCAAACACAGGGTCGATGGTAATAGATTCAGCCACTACAGATAGTAACGGGACCTTGGGATAAGTAGCCCAAGCATGAATACTTCTGTTGGATGCTTGACGGCGAGGGCCGGAAGAGGCAGCGGCAGCGGCAGGCAAGTCAAACAGTCGGCCCTTGGGATGCTGGCTTCGGGTTTATACTTAAGTGTGCAGTTGTAAGCGCCCAGCATCACTGACCAGCGCAGAGCTCGCAGATAACACATTTCAGGTACAAGTTTGCCAGCAGCGAGGTGTCAAAGCAAACACTTTTTGTCGGTGATGCTCTTAAAGGGGCGGACCATCGATTTTTGTCGCGTATATGTTCTCTAGCTCATATGAAAGCCAAAGTTTTATATAGCCCGGTAACCACAAGCAATTTACAAACAAATTGGCGGACATAATTTTAATTTGGCACCAAACTTTCTAAAATAGGAAAGGTGGCCGTTCGTAGTGTAGGAACTTGACACTACAATATGTGTCCCGGTCACGTGAGCTGCAAACGTAGCAGCTACTGCAACTGCATTAAAGGTTTATTCATTAATTGAAAACCTTTTAACATAAGTATGTGGACAAGTTTAAATTGTATATGTATTTGAAACATTATTTGGATAATTTTTAACACACGCAGCCCGCCACCGCTGGGTTGTCCTCAGTGTTGCTAACTGAGCCTCCATGCCCAGAATCAACGGCAGCGTTCAGCAAACGGACCCAGTGAAGGAGCTTTGACGATTCTGCCTGAGTCAAATGCTGCCAAAATATTCGATTTCAGTTTCCAAATACCCCAACGGCAGCTCAAAAAAAAAAAAAAAAAAAAAGGACGCGACCGGGGAGAATCGAACCGCCGACCTCCAGAACGTGAAGCCAGATTCTACCTATCGTTCATCTCAACAGATGGCGCCTTCGTGCAAAATATAATAGTGAATTAAAAAAAAAACATAAAGGAATAAGAAAGCCTGCGATTCACAGTTTTTTAGCTGGAGGCAAATTTTTAAATACCGCTTTTCATCTCGCATAAAGTATTTGGCCGCGCTACTGTAAGTCATGGTTGACAGCATTATTTTTGGGAGGGCACAGACGGCTGGTAGATCTAGAAATTTCCATTTAAAAAGCTCTAGGGTGTTATCAGCAAAACAATGTCTCGTTAAGGTGCTTTAAGGGATGCCCTTTCACTCGGGACAGGGAACGTATACTCGACGAAAATAAGTTACCTGTGCCTTCAAGCTCTTGAACCCATACATATGCGAAAACTTTTTGACTAATCACAAAGCCAGGGCATCCTTATCCAAATGACGGCAGTTGTATCCAGCTGGTGCGAGCCTAGATGCAAAAGCTATCGGACGCTTGGTACCGATGTCCTGGCAGAGAGCCAGCGCAGGACCAACTTAATGCGGTGAGTAATCGCGAACGAGCACCAAAGGCTTACTATGGTCATAGTTTGACAACACCGAAGTAGACAACAGCAACTTGTCTACTTCGGCTTGTTCATTGAGCAGTTCATTTAGTAGACAAAACAGAATGGAGATATTTGGCAGAAATCACAGGAAAGAATTCGTCAGTCTCAATTAACCTTGTTGCGACTTGACATCACTAGTCCATGGAGCCTTCAGCACTGGTGCCGTTTTTACGCTTGGGATAAAAACCAGCCGCCGGGACATGCTGGCCCGCAGCATTCGACCGGTGCCTCCATAAAGCTGCGCGTATGAAGCTACTATTTTGTAGCAGGTTCTATCAACTATGGAGAAGCACTCCAACCAAGTTCAGCTTTCCTTTTTCCTTCCCTGAATGGCGGAATGTTTAAAAATTCAGCCTTACTGAACTTCTGATTCATAACATAATTGTGCTCCCAAAATTTCTCGTCTCTCTAGGTCTGGTAGCACCGGCTGAGCGTTGATTCAGTCAGTCAGACGTTCGGTCGGTGAGTCCGCCGGTAGGTCGGTCGGTAGGTCGTTCGTTCGATCGGTCGGTCAGTCACTCAGTCGGTCACTCAGTCTGTTTGTCTGTCGTTGAGTCGGTCAGTAAGTCTCTGTCTGTCTGTCTGTCTGTCTGTCTGTCGGTCGGTCGGTCATTCGGTCGGTGAACGAATCGGACACTTCATTTGATAGGTATGCATAGTTGTCAAAACGAATTAGTTAGGAAGCAGAACACAATAGCAATTCATGTGACCTGGTCACTGCTGAGTTTCCATAACACTTCCGGTGTGTCGCTGCCACGATTTAGACGTGGACAACAAAATCTCGCATTGGTCTGTAATTGTCAGTCGATGTTGTAACGGATGGGGAGGGAAAGCTTTATTAAAACGCAACATTAAGCGTAAAAAATGTCCCGGGGCAGGTTCACGAACATGAACTGGTCCGTAAGCTGGTTCGAGGTTAGTCAAGGCCGCCATGTTGAAGGAGGAGGGCGACAGAACTGCATTGGGTCAGGAGAAAATACAATGTTCTCTATTAGCCTTTGGTTTGCGGACAAGTGGGTCGTCCTGGGGAGGGTCGGATACCGTAGAAAAAAGAAAGAGCGGGTGTAAGGAGTCTATTTTAGTGTATGCGGCGAAGAAGGCGTAGTTGCATGGGGGTTATAGATTTGTTTGGAACAGGAAGTGTACGAAGAGTTTCCCTGATGTTCTCATAGTGAAGCTTTATTTCTTGTTTGTAGTCGAGAGTGGTGTATCGGATGTCCAGTGCCGAAATTCGCCGTCGAGGCTGCGCACCACCTCGTTGCCTGAGATTCCAGTGTTACCAGGAATTCACCCCTGTGTTACAGTGTGAGGGACATGCTTTTGTTAAAGCTTCGCGTAGATCATGCTGAAGTTGTTCCGGAATACTACCCATGTGAACTGCGCGGATAGCTTGGATTAAATCAGTCTGTATGGTATATCCTGAAGGGTTAGGGGCTGCTATGGAAAGGTTCTGAATACTGGTGATTATTGGTAGAGTCTCTAGAGTCGCTGTAAGAGGGGGATTAGTGAAAGGACGGAGGGTGTGTATGGCTTAATCATTGGCACTTACAAATGAACAAGCGGCTGTTCCGAGGTGCGTACGTGATGCATCCGTGTAGGCGGTCGTAAAATCGATAGTATAGACACGATCAGCAACGTGAGGAGAACGTCTCCTGAGATATGTATCATCTGCAGCGTTTTTAAAGACGGCAGTCTTTCTTGAGCTACTTAAACGCAGAAATTTTGCTCTGCCTGTATGTCTGTCTGTCAGTCTGTGGCTCCATTCAGCCACCCGGCCAAAGTGAAACAGACACGGCACAATAGTCTCATATACTCACAGCCAAATCTAAACGTCTGAGTTCCGTGTTAATGTTCATAATTGTCAACATTGTTGAATAAGAACAAGACATTACGCAAATATAAGGCAGAAAAGTCGATACATGAGTGACATTGGCAGGGTTCCTTTATTAAACAATTCACGGATGCTTGGTTTTTGCGATAGCAAATAAAATACTATATCTACTGCAGAAAACCGTCGCCTGCTGTGGCCCACGCTACCTGGTGGCATTTAAAAAATCAAACGGCAACAGCGACGAAAGGTTTTAATAGATCAGTTCCACGTTCCGCTTGGAACGCTCGTGGAGTAGGGCAACGTGGGTCTATAAACGTTGTAGTAGGGTGCCTCGATTCACGCGTGTCTTTGCCGTGCGGCAGCGCTGGCATCTAGGCACCGAACTTGGAGCAGGAAAGCGGTACATTTAAATTGACTTGTGCAAACCTATAGCGTAATATCAGAGTCCTTCAATGCTTCTCTGGTCATGAAACTCCCGGCCAAGTTTCGTACGGGGACAAAGGCTACCGCGAGGGGCGCCACGCAGATCGGAGGGCATCGGGCGGCCGCCGCTGCTCTGTAGCCAGACCGGCAGGCAGGAACGCAGTAGCAGCATGCCCGTTCGCGCCAAATTTTTTCGCCACTCACTAAATGACATGTCCATTTGAGCGGCCCACGACACGTAAAGCGAAAACGCACTGCTGACAAGGCGGCGAGCGTCTGTTTTATCTTACTCCGTGGTCCGTTCCCTGCCAAACGCGCTCTGACCACGCCCTCGGCTGCCCTCCGATCAACACCAGCGCCGCGGCGCGGCAGCGTACGAAGCTCTCCCATAGCGTGATGGCGAAGTTTCATGACCAGAAAGGCATTGAAGGACTCTGGTAGTATCTTGGGAGGAACAAGACGGGAGAGGAACAGCATGACAGGTGAGCGGGAAAGAGAAGGGAGGCATTTACTTGCCAGGGGCGCCAGTCGACTATCGTCTTCCGTCGACATTTGCAACAAAAGGAGCAGATACGCGGCCAATTTTTTTGGGATGTGAGCCACTGTGAAGTTATCTGGGTGCGCCGAGGGAGGGGTGATGATAGGGAGGCAAATAGGTTTGAGAGAAGCTTGGTGAAGTATCCAGTGCCTCTGTTCTGTGCTAGAAAGACGCGCCATTTGCTGGTCGTTATTTTGTTGTATGACATCTCCCAGGGACAAGAACAGTCACGCACAGTATAAGCGCTTAGCTGAAGTATTAACGAGAATGCTGAGGGCGGTGTTATACAGTGTACGAAGCGCAATCTTAATGTGATAAGCAAATGCGGTGCAACAAATCCGTAAGCTAAAAGCAAACGCTAACTGTCTTAGCCACACTTGCGTGATCAAGTGGCTCATAGATATGTAGTCCAAGAATTTGGTAGGATGGGAGGCGAGGGTTGGGGCGACCCGCCATTATGAAATATATGATCGTTGTATTGGCATTGATAGCGAGTTTTCGTATGCAGGTGATTCTGATTTTTGAGGTGTGGTAGATAGGCCTATTTTGTCGAGATAACTAGTGACTCCATCGATATCCAAGGTGTCTAGCATTGACCCGAGAGACCAAGAGGGGCGCCAAAGAGTACGGTCACTTGCGTTGAATGTGTGTTTGAGGTTGGTGATCGATGGTAGGATACGAGACAGGGGGGGGGGGGGGAGAACTTAAAAAGGGTGGGTGGGAGAATACCAACTTGTGGAGTACCACGCGTGAGAGGAAAATTATCGGATACTGAAGCAGGATGATGGAACTTGGCCATGGGGTCACGCAGAAATGTCGAGTGCATAGCCGGTAAAGGGAAGGATAATTAAGAGCGGATCGTGGGCAAGGTTATCGAAGGTTTTCCGGTCAGGATCACTATTGCTTGGATTCGGGAAAAGGAGGCGGGAAAAGTGTGCATGTAGAAAGCAGAGGTTTTGAGTAGACACACTCTTGCAGAAGCCAAGTTGTTGTTGGGGAAATAAATCCGGGGACTCAAGATAGGTGTTAGGAAGCTTGAGGACCACCCGTTCTATTGTCTTTCCCAGGAGAGGTTAGAGAGGTTTGGCGGAGGTTTTAAACGACCGATTTTTCCGACTGGCTTTGGTAGCAGGGATAGATACATGGATAAGGTGCCTGGAGCGTGCCTTATTCCTTGTGGGAGTTCGCAGAATGTCCAGAAAGTGTTTCTTGTCCTTGTAAGATGGATTTCGTATATTTGTATAAGTAATGCAGTCCTCATGTGGGGCGGAATCCCGCTTTAGATGTTCTAGCGCCTCCACGAGGTCCTACAGAGGGAACGGCTCATGGAGTTTTGCGTTGGAGGCGCCCATATGGGGATGATAAAGGCTATGTAAGGAAGGAGGACAGAAAGGTCGCGGAGATGGGTTGATAAAGCGTCCGCGCCCAGCGGGGAATGGTGCTTCTGGAATGTAGCAGGAACCGGTTGGTTAAAGCACAAGTAGTGCCAGGTCCTTTTCTTCTCCACGCTGCCGTGGCTAGCCCAGTGCTCTTGCACCCGTTGCACCGATTCAGAGACGCGTTCGACAAGGCGAATATTGTTGGGCTGGGTATTGGGTTGGGCTGGGTCTTTGAGTAACTGTTTACGCTATCTGGGTGCTGGATGTTTGGAACACGGGTATTCTGTGACGAATGCAGGTGACCCGAAGAGTGGTGCTCCACTCCGCGTCGCCTTCGTGATTGGCTGCGGCGAAACTGGCAGTTCTGCGTATGACAACGTGGTCGACCAGCTGGGCGAGGCTCTGGACTCCCTCCTGCTCCACTCCAGCCGCTCCCTGCACGTCGACGTGGCGGTTCCGCCGGGGTATATACACGACCTCCATATTCTCATGGAGCATCTCACGCCGCGCATGATGCCCAACGTGGCCGCTGTGGTGAGAGCACCGGCGTCTATGTGCCACGCACCCAAGAGCCTTATAATAACGTTAGAGGGGGGCTACACTAGGCAGTACCCTTTCTCTACCGCGCCTTCAAAAATAGGCGCTATGAGGCCAGCTGGGCCCTTTCGCCTATAGGAAAATGGCTCTCCATAACGGCGTACTTGTAATTAGCAAGGATCCTACACGGACACTGGGGCTTTTTTGGCGTGCATGGGCAATTTATTTTAAATGTGTCCAGCCGAATACCTATCACAGGTATCACGAATGGTCGGAATTTATGTAATATAAGTGGCGCTACTTGTGTAGATACTGAGATGGTACAGGACGCCGAAGTATAACACAGCCAATGCTCGTCGCTGCGGGGAACGATTTTATTTGTGACCAGGGCAGTGTTTATAGTATAATTTAAACGCGTTATCGGTAGGGGAAAAGAAGCTATGCGGCTCATTTAAGTCCGGCGTTTATAGCATAATTTAAACGCGTTATCGGCGCGGGAAAATAAACTATGCGGCTTATTTAGCAGCAACACTTTTTTGCTTCAAGTAGCTTGCCGACAACACCGTAAGGATGGTGGAAAGTCGCAGCTGTTACACAACGCAATGATTTCATCTTTTGTTAGACAAACTACTGAGGGGTAGCGTACAATTTTTTTCACTCGTGCATCGAACATACACCCCGAAGAAGCGCTTCACTTGGGAACACTGCACGTTTCGTAATCTCGAACAAAAAAATCCGCGAAAAATTTTGCTGACGTAAAGTACGTGGAGAAATGCCCGCAAAAAATAGACTATCTCAGTGTTCAGGTGTCTTACTGCATGTTGGAACAAAGCGACTGTAGGGTAAAATGTTTCGAGGAATGCGGTTGGTCGATGGATGAAGGTAGTCCACATATATGTCGAAAAACCGCTCGCAGCAGTTCATGAGGACCGTAATCCGGCTGTAGGTAAGTTGGGCGCAAATTGAAATGCAGATACTGGGCGTCTGAACCGGTCGCTTAAAGTGTTCTAGGGAAAAAAAGAGACAAAAATTGGAATTCCTTTGATTTTGATGATATTTTAAGTGAAGTTAGAAAAGATGAAAGAAATATGAAATAAGTGCATAATATCTCTGCAATATCTAATAAATAAATGATAAACAGTGATCGGAACGCGTTTTGTGATGCCATTGTTTAAATAAGGTGCATACGTTTAACGATTCATTAGTTCAAATCCCCAAATCTCTGTGACTCCGAGTCAAGAAAAGATAAGAATACAATAAACCCCTTGAGTAATCACAACTTTGAATGCATTTTCACTGACTGTGAAATAGTGCCCGCTGTTTTAAAATTGTGCCCTGGTTCAACTAGGCCGGCGCCGCTTTCTTGCCTCCTCCTTCTTGGGCTAAAATGGAAATCATGATACAGTATGTCGACAACAGTGCATTTAAAGTGTCCGCATTCCCGGCATCCAAATTTTAGGTGGACCTGTTCCCGCTTGAAATGCTGCTCGATATCTCGTCCGACAACAAGAGCACCACGGTTGCCACGAAAATACCCCAGAGTGACCCGCTGCTACCGCTCTGCACCGCACTGCACAAGGTGTTTCAGGTGCCCCGACTTCTGGCGATGGCCCCAACCGTGCTGTTCCACGCCGACGTGGCTGTGCTGTGGGCGGAATTCGATTTGTTTTCCGACGGTGCTGTCTTCGCTCTCGCCCGGGAGCAGAGTGCAAGGTACGAATTGGGCAACTCAAAACTCACCAATATACGGAGCCATCATGCGGAAGGCACCGCTATAAAAATGTGGTGGCAAGGACCATCATACTGGTGCGACAGACGAGCAATGGAGTTTCGTTCATGCTTACGGTGTGCTCATCCGTCACTGCCTTTCCCGTGGATAGGGCTTCTCACATCAGGAAAAAGCGAGATGACCGCCAAGTATGCAGTTTGTGTAGGTGAAGTGTAGGTTCACTGGTGTACCGACTTCGCTTCGTCAGTAGTTATCTACTGCTGCGTACGTGTGGCTACCTCCGGCTGCGTAGCCATTCCAACAAGACTTCGAGAACAGCCCACTGCTATGGCGACTGCGGCACCACAGTTCTTTAGTTATGCCTGCCCATTCTTGCAGTTGTGTACGCGGGCGTCTATAAGGGCAAGATGTGACGTGAGAACTTCATTTATAGACAAAATAGCGTAAACTGTTGTTACCAATTTCGGGAAGGAAAGAGGTCCACTTACGCTGCATGGTGGGGCCGCGGCCGCCTCTAAATTGCCTAACTGAAAGGCAGAAAAGAGCGAGAGTTGTTTTAAGAAGTTGTTTTAAAAATAGGCTGATTTATGACATTTAGTCCGCATTAGGGATCTATGCGCCAAATCGCTTTGGGCCAGGACTTTTGCTTTGCAGCAAATATCTCCACCATCTCTCGATGACGGTGCCTGATGGAATGATTTTGCAGTGTTTGAGCGCGGTGCTTTTTGTGCCGAAGTAATAATAAATTACGTCAGCCAATTTAACGGGAATTGGTTTAAACTTAATGTAAGGAACTTCCGGTATTTACGTTTAACTCTCGCCCAGAAGCTCAGTCGCAGCATCGGGAGCTGACCTACGCGGGTATGCGACGGGCTGTAGTTATGCCCAACGTAACGTATTGAGCTCTAACCGGGAACCGCTAACGGTAGCTGCAGGTACAGTGGGTACGGTACGCTAGGTACGGTAGGCAACCTTTAATTTTGTCGTTAAAGCGTGCCAAGCAGCGTAAGTTGCTTGGCACGCTTTTACGACAAAATTGAAGGTTGCCTGGCGTTAGGCCTAAACATAGGGCGTTATGCTCGGCGTGAAGCTCCTACATCAAACTTCGTGAATTGGTTATAGCCGGAAAAAGTTCTCACTGTACCCATTTTACGTCAGGGTGCGGGTACCGTTGACGTCTTGGGAACTCAGAGCACAGCGTGAGGGCTCAGGTCTGGCGCATACTGGCCAGTTGCTGCTTTTATTCTGACAAAAAAAGTACACATACATAGGGGAGGACGTACACCCGGCAGTGATGTATCGGACAATGGTTTACAAGAGCAGTAGTGTATGCTGCTGCAGCCGGGTAGTTACGGACGCTACCTCCCGCGGTGCATGCTGAGACATGACGAAGAAATCAATGAATCGGTTAGTGCTCGAACATTAGTGGTTCTGCAATAAGAATCCTGTGTCGGCTGACCAAATTGATTGTATGAAACTCTTACAAGTTATACAGAAAGAAAATCTTCATGGCAAATTTAACGTCACTAGCAGTATGTACACTTTTAGATACCCCAAAGTACACAAACCGAAATTACAAACTACGGAAGGCAGTCTTTCGTTTCAACATGCCGACGTACTAAAGAAAGTTGGAGACTAGATTGATTTGAAATACAACAGAAAAAATTAGCAACTCACCTAAAAGAATATATTTGAGTCATAATTTCTGCTTGAATGGCTAGAACTGTGGAAATTGTTTAGACTTGCCATTTAATGCTCTGGTTTTGTAGTTGTGTGTCTGTTTAAATTGCAATCATAGTTCTGCTCTGATTGTCCTATTGTACTTTATTATACCTTACTCTGATGCACGTTAGTGTTCATTCTACATTACTCATATTGTTCTTCATTGTTCGCTGCTGTACATGTTGCCTATGTTTTTTTTCACTCAAACATTAGACTTCCCAGCTGATTAACTTGCTTATTGAATGTTCTGTACGAAAGGGGGCAGGAGCCTCTGTCAGGCTTTTGTAGCCTTTAGTCTCAGCCTGCCTCCTCGTAGTTCTGAGGAAATAAAGATCTTTGAATCTTTGAATCTTTAAATGCCAACATGCGCCATTGGGTGGTCTGCAAATGGAAGCTCCTGCAATTAACTTGCTGGTTGAGAATTCGTTGTTCCACAACAAGTAAAAACAATGCCGTTTAACTGAATATTTGCTTTTCTGTCGGCCGGCACCACGGAGCTGGTTTGTTTTCCAGCAGGCTAGTCACGCACGTAAATGGACGGCAGTTATTCGAGCAGTCTAGGTGTTGAGATGACTGTCGCGACTAAATACCCTGGTAGTTGAGTGTTTTTGGCTGTATCAAGGTATTGAAGGTTATGCACAATTAGCATTGAAGGGAAAACCTTGTTTTGTGTTCTGCACCGAGTTGTGATCATTCTGGAGTGATCAGAGAAATTGAAGTAATAGGGGCAACTTTGAGCAGTAAGATGTGAAGTCTATTTGTGTAGACGTTTACAAGTTTGGACAGAGTTATCTCGTTCGGTTTCTATATGGTGAAGTCTTGGTCGATGGGAAATGCTGGTGCGCGGAAAACTGCCTGCGCATAGAATGGCGGGAATTTTCTGTGCCCCTTACACTCCCTCTAAACAGACTTATTTATTTCATAAATTGCGCCGGGGGCGAGCAGGTATGCGGAGCTCCTGTCTAAACCGGGAAACGTAAACAGCAATGGCTGCGGCAGCCCTCCCACTATGAGCGGAGGCAACTACGGCTACAACGCTGCCGTGGCCTTGTTGGACTTGGACGCAGCGAGGCGGTCGCAGAAGTACTCGCGGCTCTCAGTGCAGAACATGGCGGCCACCTACGGCTGGACCGGAAAAGCGGTGCTGCAAGACCAGGACTTCTACACGATGGCCGCGTGCAGCGAGCCATCACTCCTTCACCAGCTGCCGTGCTCCTGGAACCGACAGGTCAGGATAAGGAAGAAAGGGTGCCTGTGGAAAGAATATTTACTTCGTCAGTGTCGTGAGTGCGCGGCCGCGATTGCGCATGTGCATTTTATAAAGGAAACAACCACCGTTGGTAGTTGTCGTGTCAGCAAAAGTTTCACGCTGAGGGAGTTAACTCACGGTCTCACGAAGCTTGGACCTAACGGACAGCAATAGTAGTCGTAAAACGGCACCTGAGAAGGAATACTGACTATACGTTGCGGGTAGTATCAAAAGTCCCGAACTTCGTCCCGTATCAGCCACAGCAACGCCATAGCACGGCTACCCAGCCGTACTTCATCAATGCTTAACTCATTCTTCGCTCAAGCAATAACCCTCTGGAACCATTTGCCCCGATACAATAGCCTCGTGCGCAGACCGCAAATTATTCCGCGAAAAATTGCTCAACCACGTTTCATAATACCTACGTATCAAATGTGCCTTATGTGTTTCCTTTCTTTAATGCTGTATCTTTTCTACTTTTGAACTGCATTTTTGTACTGTAATTTTGTATTTGCTGCTATAATTGCTGTACCTTTGTCACTTGTTCTTTTTTCTTCTTTGTTGCCTTGTAATTTTTTAGCGCTGTGTCATACCTTTCTGCACGTCCCCCCCTTATGTAACGCCCTCAGGACCCTTAAGGTGGAAATAAATGAAATGAAATGAAAAGTTAGGACAGCAATGGAAGTCTAGTTATTGCTGAAAAACAATATTCACGGATGGCTATTTTCAGCGCCATTCACAGTTGTAAGATTGTTGGCTGGGGCTGGAAGGTATTTATTCTACAATGGTTACATGCGGCAAACTTCGAATGATTTATCAGATGCGCAAGAGATTTGTGCAAAGGTTTTGGTCCCTTCAATAATTGGCAGTTCTAGGATAGCTGATTCATAACTGAAGGCTCTCATACAGCGTCATTGCACCTTTGCGCAACGGAAACGCTAAAACCTGGCGGCCGCTACGAGCCATTACCGACGAGAAGGGTTAGTGAGCTTTTTTCACGGAAAAATATTGAAAGAGCACTTTCATCACCGCCACCTCTGCTTTCTAATCAATAAAATAGAATCTGTACATAAAGTTCTAATGGTGTGTAGCAACTTAGATTTGTGATTTTTTGAGCAGCTTAGATTTTTTGAGCAGCTTCCCTGCACCATGACATTGCAGGAACTGTAGATGCTGATTGAATAAAGCTTCAACGAACTATTTACCACAGATTTTCGGATGACTCACAACGCGTACCCTGAAAACATTGAAATGTAAGGCGTAAAAGTATTAATGACATAAGCGACGTTATAAAAGGACTAATTACACATAAACGACATGAAAGTTAAGAGGGCATGCAACAGCATTTAGATTTGTCGCAGCCGATCTGATGGGCCCGGGAAAATGAATGGATGTTCGAATGGCCCTGTCTTTCACACTAACAAGCTCCATTGCCGCTTTTTGATGTCGACTCTAACTACATACTGCTGAGTCCACAGAGCTAAGAGTGGTTCGCTCACACGTTTAGAGAGCATGGCGGGAGCGTGTGGAAAGTCAATTTTAGCCATCTAATCAATTATATCACCAAGCCTCGATTTCCCGTATTGCTGTTAAAATGAGGCTCCTATGCACTTCGTTCGAGACCCAGCCTTAGGCATTTTTTTTTAATGAAAGAAAGTTCAGCATATATGGGGTTACTGCCTGAGATTTCATAACCTGCGAACGCCAGGGTATAGTAAAGTAATTGGCAGAAACATGACGCTTTGTAGGCGACATTCTTGCGTAGAGATGAGATGATGGTTGTGCAAAGACCGTGTAAGTGAAGTAAATGGCAAGTTAGGCTAGTTGTTTATTTTATAATGAGTTTTCGTTCTAATAAACGTTCAGTTGCGAGTTCAGTGCTGTGCGTCGTCCCGTCTTCTTTTTGCACGAGTGTTTCTTGCGCTGTTTTTTACCATGAACCGTGTGAGTGGCCTTTTTGTAGCCCGAAGCTCCCTTTGCTTTTTCTTTGAAATTTATTGTGAGTACCTGAATTCGATGTGATGGCGTGGTATAAAAATTATCCGGCTAAATTCACTCGCCATGTGGCTTCGTCAGTAATACAGGACCTCTGCCGGCTTCCTGTATGCGCCACGCCTTCGATTCCACAACTCTCAACACCAATGTGAGCCGATCAAGATCAGTATTCATATAACGTTACCTGGTTCACTTTGGTGCCATGTTGCGCCCTACTGCTCGCGCTCACTTACCGTGCTATTGGTACGTTGGGCACATCTTTGCGAAGTCCCGTACTAGCAGTATCTTCGCGAGTACTCATGACCCGATAAATTTTCTTTTAAAGCCCTGAGTGCACAGGAAAGATTACAATTTCAGCACCTGCTGCCCCGTGTGATTCTCTTTCCATCTGCTTTGATCTTGTGGCTAACGCAGGTCCCAGCCAAAGACAATTCACCGCCCAAAGGAGTCAAAGGTGTGCGTGATTTGAACCGTGCCAACATGACGCGCCTGCATGCCTGGTGCGAAGGAGGCACCTACATATGCTCGGCGCACTGCCTTCAAGATGACTAGCAGCTTCTCTTCATGTCGAAAGCGTCGCGTCTCGAAGCATATGCAAGTAGCTGTCTGCTTTCGGACCGTTATACCTGAGCCTGGAGCCCTTCATTCGCGTCTTGAGCACTCGGGCTTTTCGCCGTTTTGTTGGTACAGTAAGGGTTCCTCTTTTGTCTTAACCTAATACGTCATTAAACTGAACGTAACACTAACCAAAGACACATTCCGTGCTGCAGTAATACGGGTGTGTAATCGTGGGGAAGTAGTTTGCTTTGGGAAACGTTCACTTGCAGTCATTATATTGCCTGCTGTATCGACCGACCATCCAGCACATATGCTGTGTAACTTGGCGTAGCTTGTAGGCCTTCATGGGTAATAAAAAACGCTCCAAAATCTACCTCCCTGGCACGTTATAGTGTTCTCTGGAAATGGTGACGGAGCTGTCATCTCTGCCATTGCTGGAGTGCAATAATATCGCCGCGAGACAGTAAGTCATTGGTCCATGGCTCACCCAGCACCTACGACGAGCACTACTGCAGGTATGAGGTACAACTTTCAACGGCACTATTGTTGCTAATAGTCGTACGTATGCCTTTGAAGTTGGCGCAAGACCAGGCACGGATTGTAGAGACAACTGGGATCTATTGATACAACTGGGATCTATTGATTGATTAAAGCCTTTATTTGAGGGAAGGGAAAGTCCAAGATTCCGTGCATGGGAAATGGGTAGGCAAGGGATGCTAAGGTAGGCGAAGTTCTCTCTTCAAACAATTCAGTGTCTGTGTCTGCACATCTTTTTCGTCATGTCCATGGTGTTGAGTTCTTCTCGGGATGGGTAGCGACTCTCGGAATACACTAATCTCGCAAGGCAACTGCGTATACCATAATTTCGCAGGGAATAATTTCAGTAAAGCAATGTCTTGATATAAAGGGTGTAGAAAGTCCGTGTCTGGAGGGACGTAATGGAGCACAATATGGCTACGCATCCTCGTGAGGTGGTGAAGGTCCACCAATACGTTCTGTTGACAATAAGAGCAATATTAGGCTGGATGCAAATTTAGATGACACCAATTTTTGTTAACAAATAGCGTGTATAGGTACTGTCAGAGGCGCTTTTTTTGAATATCTCGGCTACCCTGAATACTTATAGGCTCCGTGGAAGATAAACCCATGAAGTTTGATGTGACATGGTTATTTTAGTCGAACACGCTGAGCCTCCGATTCCAAACGAAGCGTCTATTCGCAT
This sequence comes from Haemaphysalis longicornis, assembly GCA_013339765.2. NCBI lineage: Eukaryota > Metazoa > Arthropoda > Arachnida > Ixodida > Ixodidae > Haemaphysalis > Haemaphysalis longicornis. Next base: position 145,625,908 of record CM023453.1, read on the forward strand.
AAGGCACGACGACAGAAGACAATAGTGTTAATAAAGTGCTCTCTCGGACAGCGTCATGCGTTGCTTGGTTCCGCGACTAGAAGTCCGTATGGGCTAGGGTCCACCCCAGGCGTATAGTTACACAATTTCCAGAAAGTTGCTGCAGGGAGTGTGTTACGATGTTTGCTGTAGGGTAGTCTGAATATGGCGTCCGGAGTTCTTGCGTGACGTCTTGGAAATCATTTCCGTGCCATCTGAAGGTGCATTCGCAGAGCATGTCAGTTCGGCCGGTATGACTCGCAGTTTGGCGTGAAGGGGTGAAAAATGTGCATGTGGAGCACTGCCGCGCCATTCAGGTGAGGTCTAGTTGCTACACCAATGCGCCCGTGGCGAATAGTGGCGCCTGTGTACATAGCAATACCTCGCAGCGTTTGCTGATGCGGGAGTATTCGTTGCGCTCGCTAGCGTGCCTGGAGGTGGCTTCTTACAAAGTTGGTCTTCTGATGCATTACCACCTGAGTTGTGCATTCTCTTGGTGGCGGCGGCGCAGTGAGCAACTGGGCGTGGTCGCGTACTCTTCGGTTGTTCCAAGCCACAAGGACCAGGCCTTAGATTGCAACTTCACGTCTTGCGATGTTCTAGGCGACCGTTGCTTCGATTAATGCGGCCAACTGTAGTAGCGCCACAGAATCTTCAGGTACCGGTATAGGTCTGCATTGCTTGATGATTAACGTTACCAAACACCTTCTGCAGATCAACCAGAAGTACGTAGTCCAGAATGTAAAAGCTATGGTCCTTGGGCCCTGCGAAGCTGGACTTCCGGCAGAGTTGGAAACGGCGTAGGAAGAAACCATTTTGCAAATTCTATTGCATCACGCATTGTCTTTCGCAACGGCGTTTACAATAACCTTGTTGTAGTGATCACGTAAACGCACGGCACTCTCGCAACTGCTTATCAAATCGGTGCACATGCGTCACTGGGTGTTCGACTGGACGTCTGCGCTGTGGCCTCCAGAGCCAAATGCTGCCAACACAATACGTGTAAACTACTCCATTTTCTGCTGTGACACATCCGCATTGAAATACGACCACATGGTATTGTGCACAGCGTAGTGTCATCGCAACTAACGCAAGGCACGAGGACAGTCCGAGGACACGTAAGTCCTTCTTAAGTGTTTCGAGTGTGAAAGCTTCAATGTACAATGGAACACCTGACACACTTTTCTTCCGCCCTGAAGTTTAGAAGGTCCTCGGCCTTTTGCTGCTGGACACGATGTGCTGCATGATTCGCTTCGGCCTTAACTTTCCGCCGTTAATTATTTTGACAAGAGCATAAAAATGTCTGGAAGTCTAGCCATATACAGGTCAACTGTAAAAACATTTTGCTGACGATTAGAGACTCCCGAATGCCAAATTTTTGCGCAGGGCGAACAGCATTTTCGGTGTGACAGCGTATCTCTGCTTCATCTGGAGTAGAGCTCACGGCGTCGACGAACGCACGAAGGCTCACGATATACTCTGGCGTTACCTCGTAGCTAGTCGCCGCGGTGAACCATTTCCCGCGCCTTACCTCGTAGCTAGTCGCCGCGGTGAACCATTTCCCGGGCCTTTCGCCACACTTTTAAGACGATAGTCTTTATTGGGTTACTTAAGTGCATAAATTTTGTCTGTATGTATACCTGTTTGTCTGTCTGTTCGTCTGCCTGTCTGTCGCTCGATCTAGCCGCCCTGACAATGCTGAACAGACGTTGAACAAGACCTTTATATAGGGTGTATTCACTGGACTTTGGACCGCGCGGCGGCGCTACCTACGCGACGGCAACGACGCCATACCTGCGGTTGCACTCTGCCGCTCGGGCAGCGCGTTTCCAGACGCAAAACGTGGTTTGTGGCGTGGTGTTAGCAAGAACGTTCGTGTGTACGGTGTTTTTTCTGCGTGATTCGTGGGTTCGAGAATGTCTTGTCGTAACACGTAGTCTTATCGTAACCAATGAGGCTGTGACGTGACGATAGTTCGTTCGTCCCGTGATGTTATTAAAATTTTTGGGAGGGTGTACTTACTCCACACAATTTCATAAGTCCCGTCTAGGCTGTATGGAGGCTCTCAGGTCTTGCGAAACACGTTAAGCATGTTTAAGCTTGGTAGCATCATTAGAACAAGCACTACAAAAACTCCTTGTGGGCACTTAAGCCTGCTTACGTGTTTGAAGGTGAAAGCTCATTGGTACTTAGTAATGTCTTTACTGTTCACCAAATTTTGGTTTCTTTCTTCGCTTTGGTTTTTTTTGTCTCTTGGTGCGAATTACCTCTACCTGCTTCTTTCCGGCTATACCATGGTTGCCTTTTTGCTTCGCTTCTTGTTTTTCCTTTTACAGCGCCAGGCCTGCACTATTCTAAAACGTTTCCGTTTCCAATTCGGAGTTTTTGTTAATTTTGTGAAGGGGACACAATGGCCCCTCAAAGCTCCCGATTCCTGGCCAATCTCTTTATGGCTGCGTCACAAAAAGAAACAACCAACTATCGCTGCAAGGTGCGTTGATAGCTCAGTCGTAAAGGGTCGGCCTTTTGCTTTAAAGACAGAGGCTGGAATTCCACCAGATCGCAAGTGTTTAAAGGGGCCATGCACACAAAAGCCAAGTCTGTTTCATTCGAATGATTTCGTGTTTTATAGTGCCCCCAGTGTTTTTGCCAGAATGATGCTTTATTCACAAAGAAAATAATGAATTTAGGTTAAAAATTTCATTCTCTCGCCAATTAGTGTGTTTCGTGACGTCTGCGATGACTTAACAAGGACAGATTTTTAAGCGAAGGTTAGTGAGCTGTTTACTCTGTAGCTTACTGCGGAATGCCTTTGTTACCGTTAGCCCTTCTAGACGGCGCCACCATACTGCCCAATACCACTGTCTGCCTTTCTTTTCTTTTTGACCGTATATGCTCCGGCTCGGTTTTGTTTTGGTAGGTAGTAATCGCTTCGTGAAACATTGGTATGCTCGACAAAGAGGGTCCCGTAAGACAATTTCCCTTACGCCAATCGGCGTGTGTCGTGTGAGAAATACCCAAAGCGCCAAACTGCTGTGCAGCGATAACAATCATAGTGCCCGCAGTACCAATAACAGTACCACTGTTGTTCTATGTTTATGTGTACTTTCCTAACTTCCATTGTTTACAGAACCATTCTTACTGCTATAAAATGAATATATATTACATTTAGTCGAAAATACCTCGCGGTGCAAGCTTATCAGCCCTGCCTAAATTGCGTTTGCTATTGCCGACCTTTGCCAATCACACAGCTTGTGCATATTAGTCATAGGTGCTAGTGCGGGAAATAAGCTGATGAGTCGCATGACGATTCCATTTTTTCCTAAACAAATAGCTTATTTGAGTGCAGTTTACGTTGAACGTGGTGTCAGTATTATTCTAACGCGTCGCAGGCAATGGAACTTTCGAATTCCCGAACCAAACGAGTGAACTTTTTCTCTGCATGACCCCTCTCTGCAAAGGCGCAAGCTTGAAGTGCCCCGTTCTGCCAAAGAGCGCCGGCCGTTGTTGCTGTACTTGTGCCGTCAAGAAAATGGCCCTTGGTGTAAACAGTAAATAAAAAGCAAATGTGTGCTCCGATGGGGTTTGATATCGGGTCTTCACAGCACCACTGAGCTCTACCAACTGTGTCTGTGAAGAAGACATTGTGTCTATGAGGAAGCGCGCATATTGCCCCTCAAAATCCGCCGATTCGTGGCCAATCCCTGAAGCGCGTATGTGCAAAGAAGGAAGTAACAGCAAAAACGACTACTTTTGTACTACGGTTGCAACGTGTGGAGGTGGCACACTTATTAAAAAGGGCGTCTGCCTGGCGTACAGCAGTTGCACAAGACGGTTGATTGTGAACAAACATTTGGGGGCTTCAACTACAACGCAGCGTCAGGTGCACCAGGGCTGCCCCTTAAATCCCCTGTTGTTTTGCATGTACATCGAAGCCCTGTGCGCGAGTTTAGCCGAATGGTGCGGACGAAAGTTTACAACTTCAGGAGTCACAAGCTAACTATTCGCTTATGCAGGTCACGCTGCTCTTTTTTGTATGAAGAAAGAGTGTTCAGTGTTGACAAAGCGAGTGTTCAGTGGTGAGACGGTAAAAATTTTTTAGTAGTGACAGGGAGCTTAGTGAGTTCGGGCAAAATGCTTGGAATTTTCGTGTGGTGAATGGCCATCAACACCAGCGTTCTTTGCCAATGTTAGCTGGGTCACCACCCTAGCGAAGTAATTGGGCAAGGAACTAGAACACTAACGGGGCGGCGAGCAGTAGTGGCGTTGCCAGTCGCAGGCGTGCGACAGAAGGCCGAGAAATGGAAGGGGACTAGACTGAATATTTGCAAGGGACACGGTATGCAATGTATTTTTTGTAGCGAAGATCTGGTGTATTACGCGAAGTACTGCATTGTTCGCAGGACGTATGTACAGAAACTTTACATGGTATTTTATGTTTTTGTTTAGAGGTCAATGTGGGAGAGATGCAGAGGGCAACTCTGTCTAGGAAAGTCATAGATGACAGCTTAGGGATGGCAAACGTGTATGTGCCACGAATGGTAAACTGTTTTTCCTTGTTTCGCCGTGAATAGCCGCGTTCCGTTCTTGTGGAGTGTTATACAGGTAAAGCTGGCGCGTAAAATTCCGGTACAAATGGTGTCAACATGGTTCATGCCAGGTAGTATGTATGGGTATTTTAAGGAAATAGCCTTCTCGGCCTGATCATTATTTGCCCGTTTTTACGCCTTCTACGTTCTTTTTATTGCACGGAAAAATTGTATAAGGATATATGTGACGTTGTTTTCCCCGCGACATTTTATGCAGCTCAACACGCGGGAATTTTTTTCACGCCTTCTATGTTCTTTCTATTGCACGGAAAAATTGTATAAGGATATATGTGACGTTGTTTTCCCCGCGACATTTTATGCAGCTCAACACTCTGCGTGGCAAGGACAGATTGTGTTAAAGAGCGTCGACATAATGGAGGTTAATCGAGGAGTAAAGCCGCTCTTCAAGTTACATTGAGGCACACAGTCAGTGGAACCCTGTATGCAGGAGAGAAGGGTTTGTGTCCGTTGTGGAACTAGTGTTGCATCTTCAAGCAACAAGAAACCATTGAGAAGGTTTTTCTTCGGTGTGGGGTGGAGAATTTCCGTGGGATATTCTCCGGAGGACCCTTCCTAAGGACGTCCTCATAAGCCCCCTTCCTTTACGCCTTCTTCCTATAGACGAGTAGGCAGCAACCTTTGACCATGTTGAGTTGCTGGCCCTGCTTAGTATTAGCGGCGTTCACGCACGGCCTGGCTCCACGCTGATGCGGACAGAGGGACCTAGGCGATAATGTTTTGCTCGAATACATATCGCCGTGCGTGGAAGTACAAAAGACCCAGACCTGCGTTTTTTACACATAGTTTCTTACTATATACACTACGGAGCAATCTGGCGCTAACGTCTTTGCGGCTCACATCAAACTCGTCCGTGTCCTAATTGTCCGCCATCAAACCGTACGCTCGCCGTTGTACCATAATTGGCTTGGACCGACATGCTTCAGTGGCCGTAAATTCCTATCCAGTACCACGAAAAACCAGGAAAAGTGTGTAATTGCATAATTAAAAAATAAAACACGCGGTTGTAAGTTTAAGCAAATGGAAAATAAAGCGTGTTCTTTTTACTGAGAGTAACGGAATGATTGCGCATTATATTCCGTAGACTAATCTGGTAGTTTACCATAATGTAAATATTATGAGAAAACACAATAAAGACTTATTCTCCCAATATTCTAAAAGAAATTGTTTTAAAAGCTCAGCAAAGGTTTATGCCCATACCTATAAAAATATCGCCTTTCGGTGAACCGGTGCACAGACCGTCTGCTACAATTTCAGCGGCGTCTACGTAACCGCACAGTCAAGATATCGGAGTGGTGTTAATTATTGCTATGGCAAAAAACTGCCGCGAAGCGAACTCTCCTCACCGAAAACTGGCGTATCTACATTGTGGGTTTGTACTTATGTAAATATGTACAGATAGTTGCTCGCCGCTACTAGTCACCTCTTTTGCTTATAAAGAAGGACAGCAGTCTTAGCATGTAGAGACTTTCGAGTTTCCAACCAACGTGAAAGAAGCGAAGAGAGTATCGACCCTTTCGCCTACCTCGTAGACATAGTAATGCACAGTGAAGAAAGCAAGCCCAAGAAGACAGTTGAGAACCCGGTAGACATTTCAATCCAGCAGCACTGATCTTCCCATAACCCCCCAAGCCGACATTGATTCCCAGGAAAAGTTTCTTCTCTAGTATACATACCAAGAAACTCTATGTCCTGAATGGCTGCCATGAATATAAGCCTTGGCTACAGTTACGGAATGTTAGAGACCACACCGGCCCACATTGGGTTGTGGATTTTTCCTTGAATTCTTCATGTACATACGTTGGTGTTTTGTGTCTATGTTTATGTTTCGAAGACCGCAAATAAAGAAAAACGTGAGGGGGGCACATTGGTGCGCAAAAACGGCCCCTTATCCCAGAACGGGGTCCTTAAAGCTTTCGTCTTTAAAAAAGCCTGTCATCCGATGGGATATAAACACGTGAATTTACAGCTGCAATCAAATGCGTTACCGCCTAGCCGTCACCGCACGTAGCCGGCAGTAGATCAATAGTGTGGAACTCCTCCCGGGCACTCGCCAGCTTAAAAGCACTTTTGTTCTAAACATCTCTGCTCCCAACGTTACTCCCACTCATTCGCATCGTGCGCCAACGCACCAAAGACCACGCACTGGTAATTTTAGGAGATTTTAATGCTCACCACATCGACTGGGTTACCCCAAGGACAGCAAGAAGGGCACGCAGGTTTACGAAGCCATACGGCGAAGCAATCTGCACCTATTTAATGCTCCCGGCACAATCATCCGTATTGGCAACAGCGTATCTCGTGACCCTTCCCCCTGCCTTGACTATGACATATAATGCTACAGACCCAATTTGGACATGCCTCCCAGACACATTAGGGAGTGATCACCACATCATCAGCCTGCAGCTGCCTCGCACAAAAGCTGAAAAATCTCGTCTTGGCACTGCACGCTTAACGGATTGGACACAATTTCGTCAGGACACTCCTGCCCAATTTATGCATGACATCGAAGAACGGTCAGGTGGCATCCTGGATACAGCACGGAAGTGCACTCAGGAAATCCCGCTGACTCCTGACGCCCCGGTGGTAGATGCCCACCTCGATCATATTTGGGCTGCCAGCCGTGGTCTAATCAAGGGATGGAAAACTCGAAGGACCAATTGGCGACTCCGCACTCGGATTGCTAAGTTGACCAAGGAGGCTGCGGATTATGCCCAGCATCTTAGCCAGCAAAATTAGGCTCAAGTTTGTACAAAGCACCAAGGAACGCTGGGCACGCGACGAACTTGGCATCTCCTCAGATCCGTAATGGGCAACAGCGAAACCAAAACAGCAGTGTCCCACCAACTGCGCCGCCTCATACAAAACTATCCCAGCACGGAACAAGAACTTCTAGAAGAGCTAAAGAAACCATGGGCACGACCATACGGGGACTCGTCCCTGTCCCATGCTCGTTACACAGGCCCCCCAAACGCTGACCTCGATGCGCCCTTCACACTTTCAGAAATTGAGGGAGTCGTACGGAACATCACCCGCAATACCTCACCGGGTAAAGACCGCATCCAGAGCAAATACTTGCGCCATCTCGATACAGCCTCCCTTGACGGTTTATTAGAGTGCATCAACAAACAATAAAATGCGGGTACTCTACCACAACTTTGGTGGCACGCAGATATTACTCTTATCCCAAAGCCTAAGAAACCATTGACTCCAGGAAACCTTCGCCCCATTTCACTGACATCGTGTGCTGGGAAACTGTGCGAACATTTAGTGCATAACCACTTGGTAGCCCACATCGAGGATAATGATCTGTTCCCAATGACCATGTTTGGCTTTCGACCCAATCTGTCCACGCAAGATATTTTAATCCAACTTAAGGCGGACATTATTGATCGCCTCATGTCATCCCACAAGCGCTGCATACTCACTCTGGACATCAAGGGTGCTTTCGATTACGTTTCACACTCGGCAATACTTGCAGGACTCAGCATCTCTCGGACGTGGACTGCGCATGTATGACTACGTCAAGGCCTTCTTAACGGACCGTACTGCCACAATTGGTATTGGATGTCTTCGATCGACCGCTTTAACGATTCAAGCGAAAGGTACTCTTAAGGCTCAGTCATCTCGCTACTGTTATTCAACATCGCCATGAAGGACCTCCCACGGAAATCGCAGTCAATTCCCCACATTAAACATGCACTATATGCGGATGACCTTACCGTCTGGACGCCTACTGGCTCCATTGGAGAGCAGAAGACGCCTTGCAGAAAGCGATTACTGCTACCTTTCACAACTTCCAGACACAAGGCCTCCAGTGCACACCCGAAAAATCGGCTTCGTTGACGCTCCACTACCACCCTTCTCACAAATCTGCTCGAGGTATACCTGAACCTCAACTGGCCATTGCAGGGCAGCCAGTCCCCAACGTCCCGCAACTGTGGGTGTTGGGTCTCAGAATACCCACAAACAGCTCTGGACTGCACACAATGTCCCCTCTACATAACACCCTGTCGTAACTGATGCACCTTCTGCAACGCATCTGCCACCGCTGTCGAGGCCCTAAAGAGCACGATACCCTACATATAGTGCAAGCTTTGCTTATTAGCCGCATTACCTACGGAACCCCATACCTCGCCTCAAAACAACAGAAAAGGCTCGACTGAACATCATGATTCGGCAAGCGTACAAAACTGTGCTTTCCCTCCCCACTGCTACTGCGACCCAAAAACTACTTGCTTTGGGAGTCCACAACAAGTGGGAAGAGCTGCAAGAAGCCCATCATTCAGCTCAATTACGGCGCCAGCAATCGACTCCCACATGTCGACAAGTCCTTAAAGCATTAGGACACCGCCCGATTGGAACAACAAAAACGCATCCCTCTAGCCCGGCGAGATTGCATCTGAGTGGCCCCAATCCCTCGAAATATGCACGCCAACTAGCACATTGGCCGCCGGCCTTCTCGGGCTCGAGCCCTTACTGCGGCATACGGGAACGACCCCAGCGCCCTGTGCACCGATGGTAGCCCCTACCCTGCGCGCGCCGGCCACGTAGCCTGTGTAGTTGCACACACTGGCCAATGCATCTATGCCGCTACAACTACCTCAACCTCAATCGATGTCGCTGAAGAAATAGCCATTGCCCTGGCCGCCACTTCCCGCCCTGAACCAGTTACTATCCTCACCGATTCACAGACAGCCTGCCGAAACTACCAGATTGGCCGCATTTCACTATCAGCCTTACTCATCCTCCAAAACTGCTCGACAACCCCTGATATCTGCGTCGTCTGGGCTCCTGGACACGCCGCCATCCCCGGCAATGAAGCGACTCACGCCGCGGCTCGCGATTTGATACACCGAGCCATTGCCGACGGTAGCCAATGTCTACCCCCTCAAGATAAACCCCACCCACTGAGCGGCTACACAGAGATTCTCTCGCATTACAAGCAAACTCGCCGCAGCCTCCCACCACCACACTGGCGCCTCTCCAGAGAGGACGCTAAAGCTTGGCGGCGCCTGCAGACAAATACCTGCCCACATCCCACCCGCCTCCACCTTACCTTCCCCACCCAACAACCTTCCTTCTGCGCTTACTGTACCCAGTCTGGCACCCTATACCACATAATATGGGAGTACCAACTAACTTAAGAGCTGCCCCCACGAGCAGTGGAGGGCTTCCCTGGGCAGCCCGGACCTGGATATCCAGCTGAAGCTGGTGACCCGAACACGGAGGGCCAGCCAAAGTTGAGGCATCCCGGACTAGGGACGCCTTCCACGGGGCGAGGCCCACACATCAGCCTCTGCTGGATAAATAAAAATATTTTATTCTCTCTATCTTATTGATGCGATAGGACCCATTCGAAGCTGCGATTGTGTTGATCGCAAAACAAAATGTACAGGTCCACGCAGAAGTAAACGGAGCACGGGAGCGGTGGCCGAACTGCATCGCTGCGCCGCGTATGGGCGCCGACGGGAACCATGGAGCGCCGGTCAAAGAGTGTGTTCGCACTGCCCCCGCCGCCCTATCTGATATGTTTAATCGCCGCTCTGCTGGCGTGTCATGCTCGGCGAGACGGTCTTCAAAAGGTAGCGCTGGGCTATAGAGTGGCGCTGGTTGCATTGGCGCTCGCAGGCATCAGCGGCGACCGAATCCCCTGCTCATGAGCTGGACGAAGCTGCGCGCGCCCGCAAACGTGCCTTGTTGCGCGCCGTAAAGGGCGGCATAAAATTGGAGGCCGCTGCGGTTTGGCATAGCATGTCATTGCGATATAATTAATTGTAAGCCGGCAACAAAATTGTTATGTACAATATAGAAAGCACATTCAGAGACATTTTCCTTGTTTGAAAAAAAAAAAATTCGCTTACGAGATTTCTTGTTTAATTTTGGGTTTGTCCCAAGTTATTGCAGCCGGTCAGTCCTGGTGTGTATGAAGAAAGCAAAATAAAAAATGTCCACGCGGTGGAAATTTTGTATTGGAGAACACCGTAACGAATAGGTACAATCGCTGCCTGAAATTACAGCGGGCCTCATACGGCGCCTATTTTGTTGTCGCATTAAAACCGACGTTGTTATTTTTAAGGATCACCTTATATTATTTAAGGAAGTGTTGCAGGTTTAAATAAAACTACGCATTGAATTGAAAGTTGGCTTCACCGCATGGCCTCAATTTCTTGCAAAAAGCGCCGTCAGGGCCCCAAAATGACCGATGACGAGTTTAGTCGTCATGGCCGGTGGCTACCATACTGTTAATCGGTTAATTTGTACAAAATCTTATGACGGCTATCCTCGTCAATGGGAGCAAGGATTAATGCGACAACAAAATATGCGCCGTATGAGGCCCGCTGTAATTTCAGGCAGCGATTGTACCTATTCTTTACGGTGTTATCTAATACAGAATTTCCACCGCATGGACATTTTCTTTTTTTTTTCTTCAGAACACACAACGACTGACCGGCAGCAATAACTTTAGACAAACCCAAAATTAAAGAAGAAATCTTGTAAGGGAGATTTTTTTTTCCGGACAAGGAAAATGTCTGTGAATGTGCTTTCTATATTGTAAATGGCAATTTTGTTGCCGGATTACATTTAATTATATCGCTATGACATGCTATGCCAAACCGCAGCGGCCTACAATTTTATGCCGCCCTTTACAGCGCGCAACAAGGCACGTTTGCGGGCGCGCGCAGCTTCGTCCAGCTCATGAGCAGTGGATTCGGTCACCGCTGATGCCTGCGAGCGGAAATGCAACCAGCGCCCCTGTATATCACAGCGCTGCCTTTTGAAGACCATCTCGCCGAGCATGACACGCCAGCAGAGCGGCGATTAAACATATCAGGTAGGGCGGTGGGGGCAGTGCGAACACATTCTTCTACCGGCGCTCCTCGGTTCCCGTCGGCGCCCATACGCGGCGCAGCGATGCAGTTCGGCCACCGCTCCCGTGCTCCGTTTACTTCTGCGCGGACCTGTACATCAGTATCGGCCTCCAATACTGATGAAAAAACATACGGAGCGTCTAGAGTGCTGTCTGACGGCACTCTAGCCATGCCTGCGGCGTTCAGCTGGAGTGCCGCCGGACGACGCTCGAGTATTTATGACTACGCGAGCACCAAGCGTCTTTCGTTGTAGTGTAGAGTGTAGTCTTCGCTTCGTGATCCTTAGGGCGCTGGTTCGTTTCCGGCTGTTGCCTGGTTTTTTATCTTTAAATTTAAATGCAATATTTGTGGCTTAGGTTAGTTTTCGGTGTTTTAAATGATTTCTTTGTGTGAGTTAGGTCATATTATGATATGTTTAGGTAAGGTTGCCTAACTTTACGTTATCTAAAGCGATGTAGTGCGAGACGCGGCCAATTTGTTCCGAATCTCTAAACAATGGCTGGATAGCGGAATGGTTTTAAATACCATGCTGTATGAATGTAGACAGAGGGAGAGAATAAACTTTATTCAGTTGGCGAACTTTGATGCTTAGTCGTCGGCCGTGAGCCCTTGGGCTCTCGCAGAGTTCTCAGCCAGCCGGGCGGACCAGAGTAATCTTCCAGGTAGGAGCTGAGCAGCACGGGCTCCCACTGCTCACTGTTAGTGCTTGTGCACCTTTTGTGATCGCCTGTGGACAGTGCCATAACATGTGCGCCAGATCCGCTCGTTCCTGACATCTATGACACTCGTGGGAGTAGTGCCCTGTTTAGCAATAACTATAGACAAGTGGGTTGGGATACGAGTGGGTCTGTAGGAGTCGTCAGGCCACCGAATGCTACTTACTGATGTATGGGTTAGCAGCAGGTAAGCGGGCCTGGTTTAAACGATAATGGCCTGTACTGTCACTCTATGACAATAGCCTGTCCCTGCCTGACATCGGGACAAAGTCCGAATCGGAGGTGCCGCCCGCTCAGTGAGTAAATCCTCGAGCGGCTTCGTGCGGAAACTCGTTCCGTGCAAGGCAGGAGTGGGCGGGTGTCCAAATAAAGTTCACCTTGCCTGCCAGGGTTTCGAGGTGGAGACCAGAAAATAGGGTTGCGGTCGCTTCCCTTGATACGTGTCCTCGTGGGAAAATTTAGAATCGCTGATTTTGAGTCGCTGATGATTGTCTTGATTTTTGTGGAGGCAACCATGGCTAGAGCAACGGCTGCCTCTTCCCCAACCACTGAGTCTCTGGTGCGGATACAGCAGGAGGCGATGGTGTACCCTGATTGTTGACCACCGCTATGCCATTGCTTGGCGACCAGCGTAATCGCCCATGTCCGCGTCTCCCCGCTCCCACGTAACATGAATGCAGGCAACTTTTATTTTTCTTTAACCGGGCTTAGGAATAGTGTGTCTTTTATCGCAGGGGGGGGGGGGGGCAAGATCTGGTTTTCCAGCGACCTGCAGTGTTCTGGTCAAGGCCCGAACTTGTCGGGGGCTCTGAGCATCGCCACCTTCCACTGCTCTGAATTAGCAATTGGAGACCGCTAGGACGGGGATTCGTGAGACAGCCATGCAATAATTGAGCTAAATTAGCGCCTTCGTCTTTGACTTGCATAGCAATCGGCTTAATACGCAAAGGCCCTGGAGAGGTGTCATAATTACCACGGGTTATAAAAGACATTCCTATTTAACTCCAGGTGGTGTGCTCAATCCTCCCGAAGGTTTTACGCGGTAGATGATGTTTAATTGTCTTTTGGTGATTGTGCAAAACCATATAATGATAGGGTTTTATGCGTTCCCTGGTCGACCTGAGGAGAAAGTCACGCACTGCAGGATTGACCGAACCACAGGAATAGTTGTGGGTGGCCTCCTTCCCCGAATGGAAGAAATGCGGGAAAACCTGAAAGACATGGATCTGGAGGATTTTTTTTTATTTTGACATAACGCGCAGTGCTCAGGAGTGAGTTTGCTTATTGGGAAATTTTTAAATTGCAGATTTCTAATCCCTATGTATCCACTGGGCAGTTGTAAAGGTTATTGCAATAGTCACTCTTACGCTTCGAAAGAATTGCCGGCTTGGATGGAAGCTGCTCGTGTTGTTGTGTGCCATGATGTTCTAAAACAAACAAACGCGGATTTGTCCAGAAAAATCAACGAAACAAAGCAAAAAAGATTTCCACCTAAATCCATGCGGTAGAGAAAGTATTGGGCTAGATATTTAGTTGAAATTCAAAGTTTCCTGCGATGATTACACGATTAGAAGAACAGGATGACAATATATTCGTGTGGAACAAACAAAACTAAAGAGAGAAGGAATGACAGTTTAGCTGAAGTTAACAGAAAGAACCGGGCACGTAATGCCTAAACCGTTATCGGGTGTATCAGGATGCAATCAGGCGAGGAAAGCAAGGCAGGCAGAAAACTCGTTGAAATATCCAGAGAAGGAAAACGAGGCCACAATATAAATTTGAGCAACTCTAGAGAAAAAGGTTTTAGGTTGGTGACGGAGCCTCTTTTCCTGCGAAGAACACATTAGGCTGACGATAATGATGGCTGCGCGGGTACTTGTGAGCTAGAATCAAGGAAGCCCCACCCGATAGCCCGGCCGCACCGCTGCGCAAACTTAGTGCTCATTGTTATCAAGTGGAAATTCTACAAATCTCTTTTCGGAGTACGTTTACCAGATAGCCGAACGCGACACGCCCCTACGTCATGCTTTTATCAGCAGGAAATGTTGCAATAAAGGAACATGAAATGGATTTTTTCAACCTATATTTGAGACTCCAATGTGCTGTTCGGCGCGTCTGATTCTTTTTATCATGTAGTAGGAGTACATAGCCCCCCAATAATTTTCAATGCCGTAATGAAGAGACGGCAGTGTGTCGCAGCCTCAGCCTCCTCCTCAAGAAAGACCCGCGTTGTGCATGGTTTATTGCTCTCCTGCCAATTATCTTCGTTTTGCTTTAAACATGGACAGTCAGTTTGCTTGCGGACAATTCGAATTGGTTATATGATAGGCTCTGCCGTTAAATAAAATTTGACCTTGTGCGTGTGTCGCCATTTTCGGCATCGTCCATTAAAAAGCAGGATGAAACGACAGAATTTCCGTTTTCAATAAATTTTTGTAGCAAAAATTATGCTAATAGTTGCGTTGAAAATTCTGAATATAGCCTCTTCACGCCCCTTCTTACGTTGTCAGGCGAAATTCAATATGTTTATAACTGGCTTCGAGGTGATTCAGGAGGGCGGCCGTTTCCCTCATATTTCACTCACCCTCAAGTACACGTTGTCATTTGGTTTGTCGTTTTGTTCCTTCAGGTGTGGGAGCAACATTCCGTTCCTGGGCAGCTCAAGTATTCCTGCGATGACGTAGTACCACCTACAGGTTCCTCTTGAAAACTCCCGCTATTCTCTGGAGAAAGCGCTGGAGGGAGCCTCTGTTCCCCCTCTGAGGAATAGATGTTCAACTGCAGGTAGTGAGGTTAGCGGGTCGGATTAAGCGCTAGTAAGCGTAAACGTTTTTGCAAAGACACGTGAATTTTTTCTTGCAAAAATGGTGTATTTGACAAAAGCGATGTGGAGTTTGCTGACGCCAGAGACTTACATTTCGGGACATCCGTTTCGTCAAACCAAGAAGCGTTGGATTTTTTGGGTTGGCTCACCTCCAGTCTTATGCCGCTGTTCTCAGGAAGCAACGCTCACTGTTGTTTCTTGTGCCCGTTCACTCTGGTTTCAGGCAACTAGTATCTGCAGGCCGTATCGACACTATCGGCACGCAGCATGTTTACGCTCGATACAAGCGTCCTCCCAGCCCACTGTTCATTTGCTTTTTATGTATGGTGTAAATACAAAGCACACGTGACTCGGTTGCCAAGCTGGACTCTGGTGTTAAGAGCGCCCGACCCGTCAAATCGCTGCGTACTGCGGCGTGTGGTGTTTCTCTGAGCTGTTCGTCAACTGGGAATCACTTTGTGGCACGGGCCCCTTCGCGGATTTTTTCTCGCACTCTTATGGTGGACGGTAGGTGTCTGTTACTTCATCTCGCTTTTCTTGGTCTCTTTCTCTTATCTGCGTGTAGAACTTGGATTGTATATGGAAAGAGTACCAGTAGAACCCACTGGGTACGTTGCGGTGGCAGCTGAGGGGCTTGCTCGGTTGTCGCCTGAAGCATTGAATGTAATGAAAGATTTATTACCTGGGGATTCAATTTCGGCGTTGAGTGGCAGAGAAAGTTTTTTTGAGAACTTTTTGCTGCGTTATAATTCGAAGGTCTCATGACTACAGTCGTTTCTCGCCAAGTATAGTTATTCGATACAAGTTGCCGTGAAATATTCTAGGTATTAACTAGCTCATATGCTAAGTGGCAATGCAAAGCTCTGCCTTGTAATATTTTCACGGATCAGCATTATTTACAAAGTTTCAGGCTTTTATTGAAGCATCCGCAATCATCATCGAGCAAAACACAATATATGTCTTTTTTGTGGCTACTTTTCTAAAGCAAAATTGTCTCTTCGGCAAAGGATTTGAGAAAGCGGATGCAATTATTCACAACTGTTTCGGATGTCTGCATTCCCAGTGTAGTCTAGCCTAACTGAATGGGCTGTTCATAACGTCCATGTAAACAAAGACAAGGTATCTTAAGACATGGTGTAATTGAAGTGTATATCTATGGTTTCACAGGACTCATAGTCTGTTTAATATTAATTAGTCCCCAACATGCTGCACTTTAAGCACAGTTAAATAGAAGGATAGCCAAATGCGAGTTTGAAAGCGTCACAAAATTTTTTCAGCGGCAATGATTGGCTACAAAACCCAGCAGCTAAATCTGTAAATTTTATTTGCTTTAGATGGTTAGGCTTGAGAGAGATTTTTGAGCGCAGTAAAGCTGCATTGTTAAAATAAATTGCTTCAGAGTGGGTCAACGATCAACATTGCATTTTTTCCTCCAACAGGCCTGCTATCCTAAGTCGCGTCATATTACGAAGGAAGGCCGTGACGCAGACGTCAGTTCATCTGAAATACTTCAAGAGCAGATTGTGCTTGATTACTTGCTGCCGCAAACATTGGGTCTTGAGATAGTCCGCTGCCAACGAACCTGCAGACCGCTTCGAAAGGTCCGGAAAGGCCATTGATATGTTGAGGAAGAAGCCTTTCAGCCAGATCATCGACGGTGTTCCAGCGGGTCCGCACTGCGAGCCAGAACTTTTCAGGGAATCCTTAAGGTTTCATCCGCGAGAAGGGGATCTCGTACAGATGACGTTCCCGAAGAGCGGCACGCACTGGGTTCTGTATATCACGCAGCTAATCTTAAAAAGAGGAGAACCTATCACCACTTACCAAAACTTCTTGGATGAAATGCGCTATCTAGGTATTGTCGACTTCAAGGGCTGGAAGCCAAGCCTGCCCTTGCGGATTTTCTCCACCCACCAGCCGCCGCAAACTGTGACGGTGAGCGAAGAGGCTAAGTATGTCTACGTTGCCCGCAACCCCTGGGATGTGTGTGTCTCGTTCTTCCGCATGGCCACCAGTCTCAACAAGTACCGCTTCCAAGACGGCACCTTCGACGAGTTCTTTGAAGCGTTCCTTGAAGGGGACTGTGCCGGTCACAACTATTTCGACCACGTGGTTTCAGGCTACGCCTTGAGAAACGAGCCCAACGTGTTCTTTGTCACCTACGAGGAACTCATGGCGGACACCCGTGGCACGGTTCTGAGGTTGGCCCGTTTCTTGGGCGAGAGCTACGCTACGGAGCTCGAGCAGGACGAGGGAATGTTGCAGAAGCTGCTGGAGAGATGCTCCGCCGGAAGCATGAGATCTGTGCTTGTATTTCGCACTCAGCACTCGAACGCCGGACTTGGAGATGCTATTGAATCCAGCGACTCATCTGTGAAGGGGGAAGAGCTACCTGAGAACAGTAAGTACTGTCTTGTAAGGCAAGCTAAGATTGGTGATTGGAAGACATGCTTCACCCCGACGCAGCTGCAGCGCATTGAAGATAAAATTACGGAGGTCGAATTAAACTCTTCGGTCATGGACCTCTGGAGGAGCATACGAGACGAAGCATATGTACAGACCAAAAAATAAGACAAGCTGATACGTTGTGAAATGAAGGCTACATAAAGAAAAAATGCAGCGAGGCAGAATGGAATTTTTATGCATCCGAATTTATACGACACGCGTGTCCTGAAGAAGTCGCTGTTCGGATCTTTTACGAAATTTGGGAAGTAAGAAACTAAAGTGCACATGTGTCCGGCACCTTCTTTGTGTTCTCGGCAACGACTTAAAATCTAAGAAATAAAGGGTTTTGTGTTCCGTCTCGTCTGAATATAAAAATGGACGTACGGTCAGCAGAATAGGCTACAACGCACAGACGCTGTCGACGTACGCTTTCAGAGAACTGTTTTTTTAACATTCGGTCCATGTTATGACCATAAGTACCATCGTGAGTGACATATTTGTGGAAGAAGCCGGCATTGAACCGACTTCTGTATAAGTTATTCAGGAAGGGCACATATGGCAACATATCAGGTTTTTTTTCGATAATAAATTACACAAGTTGTATTGGGCAGTAAGCAGTGTGCGACGCTCAGTGGTATTGAGTTCATAGGTAACAGCATTCGCGCAAACAATTTATCACACTTGGCGAAATGAATTTACTCTGAAGCGCCTGTACGTAAAAAGGGGGGTTACGGGAAGACGTAAGAATATCCAAAGGTGTGTTTGCCTACAGGCTTCGATCTAGGATGTATTTTTTTATGCCACCACACTAACTCCCGACGGCGATACCCGCACCCCCACCCCCTCCCACCCTTCCCTCATCGCCCAACAGGCCTACATCCTCCGCCGACTACAGACCGAAACCTACTTTAACCACATCATTTTATCCCACATTTCCCCTTCTCTCTTTCCACCCGACTGCCCACATTGTCACATCTCCCTCAACACCTACCACCTCGTCTTCTCCTGCCCCCAACACACACGTCCCCACCCCACCCGTTCCCCTGAGCAGTGGAGTCCGAGCTGACCATCTCCGCACCGGAGCCCAGGTCGCCCTGGTGCGGCACGCACTGGAGGCAGCCCGGACAATATGCCTTATAGACTTAGGAGGCTAACCGCGCCCTTCTACCCCTTCCATTTGGCTCTTTAAACGTTTTGACACCACATGGTTAGGTATGTACATCGTGTGTTCGTGAATATTCGTAATACTGTTATAGCGCGTTAGGACGGAAGCCAAACGAGTCATACAAGATACAACCGTCCTATTTTCATGCATTTACAATTCCGCAATCAACGAGCCCGAACCAGGCAACTTATCATGCCCATAACCTTCGCCGGAAGGACTGGTGCACAGCGGTATACGGCGTTCACACTTCTCGTTCCTGTGGTGAAAATTATCATAAACAAATGTGCCGTTCTGAGTTTGATGCATGCCGAATCATTCGGAAATTTTGTCTGCTTCGGCCCCTGTCAGAGTGGGCAGCAGGCGGATACTTCCAAACCCTGGGAATCAAACCGGTTCACGCAGTAGGGACGAACAACCCATTGCCGCCACTTCACGACAGCGTGCCCCATAATGCGCCCGTGGAAGCTTCTTCAGCACGCGCAACGATTGACGAAAGCGCCAGACACAGTGTACGCAATGCTCCTTTCCCTTCCCATGATATACTGGTTTATTCGTTTTGGCATCATCATCGTACCAGGCTTATCACGCGACATGTCAGCGTACGTGCTCTATAGCCTCGTCTCATTCAGTATGTCCCGCGTTCGAGAACTCAGACTATATTAACCCAATTTTCTTTCATCTAGTTCTCTTTAGGCCCTCCGAGATGTTGGACACCACCGCTAGGCCACACCGGCGCCGGATGTGTGTTTAATGGGATATTTACGCTTTGTAATTAAAATCAGAGGTTTGGTGCCTTCTGCCAATATGAATGTAGTTGAGCCTTTTAGGTCCAAATTGTGAGCGATACCAACAGCTTCAAAGACCACTAGGAAGGCAGGTGACCATCCAAACCGCTTCTCAGCTGAACACTTTCCTTTGTGAGCTCAGAAACTCAGTTCAAGAGCTGAAATAACAGGAATTAGGCTTCGTTTATAGCCTTATCTAACAAAAAGAACCGCTGTCGGCCACTGAAAAAACATCAAATCAGCCTCTTTTAGCCGCTAATAACGAAGAAGCGAAGCCACGTAAGCTTTCGTGGGAACATTTTCTGGACATTTTTAACAAAATGTTGTGGGAAAATATTGAGAATGACGACCACTGCTAAAATACAGTGGGAGTTTTCCTCCTAATCCAGATTTCTCCTGATGTTTTATACCGTTACAGTAGATGCAAAGTTTCACAAGTCCCATGTATCAAAACAGATCCTACAAAAGTCCAGTCTGCAACACAGCGCAAAAAATTCCAACAAAAGCTTTATTTGGAATTTGAAAAGCAATATTTAAGCGAACTGGATATCTTTTTTTTTTGTTTTCGGATCCTTGTCTACCTCCCAGTGTTTCCAGGAGGGGTCGTCTTCCCATAATCAGCTCTAGTTTTTTGGCGGGGGTCTATGTGCAGTCTTGTATAAATTAGTATTTTACCTCTTCTCGATGTCTTGATACGTCTTTAGGAAGTGTCATAAAAATCAGGAGATTTAGAAGAGAGCATCCAGTGCTGCTGCGGGTTCAAAAAAATGCGCATGTATACAAACCCAGAAAGAATCTAAAATTTGTTGAGAATAGTCCAGAGCATATCAGCCTACTAAAGAGGGCAGCGAAAACATGATACAACATGAAACACAACAATCGTGATTCTCTCCTGCAGAAGATGAAAACGATATATACGTGGTATGTAGAGCAACATTTAAGACATCAAACTTAGAGTGATCTCCCGTTGCTCTAAAGATTCTGAATCTTCAGCTCGTATATACGAACGGCGGCCATTCGAAATGTGGCTATACATAACAGGTACACTGCAGTAGAACGAGTGCTTCAGACCGCATTTGTACATGCAAAACTACAGTTCCTTACGTCTTGCGCCCAAGTCTCATCGTCCTTATGATCGCCCCAGAATTCATTGCTCGGTACTGTGGTGTCTGCCAACGAACTCAACCGTATGATAGAATGGAGAACTGCAATACATTTCGGCACTTACAGTCACTAGATTTTGGGACATTGTTATCCGTTCGTTCAGTTAGAAAGGTTTGTTTTCCTATTGTAAAAACCGGCGAAGAGGTTTCGACAATTCATTTACCGTTGGGAATTAGGGTGAGTCATACAAGTAGTTGCACTAAGATCACGACCTCAATCTGGCTACAAAGTGTCAGAGAAGCCAACTTGCAAAGTGCGAATGGCACGAATATATAGCATAATAGCGCAAATTGCGTAAGAGGAGAAGGGAACATATTTGTGGAAATACTTCGGAGAGAACTTTACGGACATATAATGTACAATAACTGCTCCACAGAACTTCCGTTACATTATCATGCAAGTACCCGCTACACCACGCTAGAAATAACGCTGAGAATCCTGAAAAACAACAGAAAATAACGCTGGTAAACTGAGAAATGTCCCGGAAAACCTTGTGGCAAACGTTGGTGCTAGCGTATTTCTTCATTGATCTTATTACCTGAGTGATGTCCCCTTGCCATGGTGCAGTCCTCATATCGCGTTTACCCCGTATCCTGACGGGGTAAAAAAACACGCTCGTGGCCTGAATGTACTACGAGACGAAAGGTTCCCTGAGACGGATGGTCAACTGAGGCACGTGATCAGCGAGACAAAAGATCCACCGAGACGTTAGGTCCAATCGAGCCTGAATATCCACCGAGATAGAAGATCCACCGAGACGGGAGTTTCAATCGAGCCTGAATGTCCACCAAAACAAAAGATAACCGGGAAGGAATGTCCCATCGAGTCTAAATGTCAATCGAGATGAAAGACCCATCTAGACGAAACGTCCAACAATAAAACCATGTAGTGTGCTCATTCGGACAAAGCGAATAGAGATGGGCTTGAATCAGTTCCGTAAAATTTAAACCCATCAAGCTTGACTGACCATTATAACAATTTTATTAGTCTTATGGACTCAGGACTTGATTTTTCGTCTACGTAACCTGGTACACGTGAGCATGCAGCAGGTTGTAATAAACCAATTGACCTGAACATCCGCGATGTTCAGGTCAATTTCAGGAATATCGTTTGTCACTAAAACGGATATTAAGTTTCGTTTTCTGTACTGCAATCCGTCAGGGCCTTATCCGTTGGGTTCCCATGCACAATGTGGTCGCATCACTGAATACACGCAAACATTGGCGTCGCATTTCGATGATTGCTGGCAGGTTTGAAAACAAAGTTCTTGCATTTTCATTTTCTTTGAAATAAATGCAAGATCTCTGCTATTGAATTGGCCGGTGCACTACCAAGACTAGATTCACGTTAAGCTTGACGGGAATAAACGTGCAGAGAAAAGCAGTTGGAGAGATATCGGAGTACATAATTGAATCTGTGCAGCATCGGCAACCAGCCCTGTAACTCTTTCGTTCTGTGGCTTCAAATAAGGCTGTTAATTATTGTACAGTGTTGGTGTATTACATGGGCGGAAGGCGATTAGTGATCCGAAATGGACAAACATTTTCAAAGAGTTAAAATTCTGTTGAAACTGAAAATTTCCGACTAAAAGTGTAAGGCTTTGCGGACAGCCATGGGAGGCGAGGGAGGGGCTCTACGGACCAATTTATGACGCCTAGTTGATTTCAACGCACGCTACACTCGAGGTACATTGACGTTTTTGCATCAGTTACTTATTGGTTTTGCTGCCTTTTATTTACTTGATAGAGAAAGTGACTGTCGTTCACTTCGTGTTCACTAGCGCTGTTCCTTATTCATGCACCTAGCTGCCATATTCCAGAGATAAAATGGACTCGAAAGAGATTGTTGTATAAATTATTCATTGATTATGAGGTTTAACGCTCCAAAGCTACACAGGTGATGAGGCGCGCTGTAGTGGAGGCCTCCGAAACAATCCCGACCACCTGCAAGGGATCTTTAACGTGCGCCGTAATCTCACACACAGGGGTTTTTGCTTTTCGCCTCCCTCAGAGAAGGGGCTGCCGTGGCCGGGAATTTAACGCGCGTCCTTTGGCTCAGCTGCACAACGCCTCAGCCGCGGTGGCTGATAGTTATATAAATGCTTTTCTAATGTTCTAATGTCAACGTTTGGAAAGGCAGCAATACCGTTACCCTATTCTCAGCTCGCCGCCGAAAGGTCACACCAATCTGCAGTCTGCATTTTCGGACATTCGTTGAACTGCTAGGTGAAAGTAGGTCCAATGAAAAGTTGCTTGAACTTTGCCAGACGCCAATAAAAAAAGACAAGTTTGAATTTTAAGAATATTAAACAGCCTAGTTATTATGGGTTGCTAAGTCGTAACCAACCGCTTTTTTAAAATTTAACTTCTGTTTGTCTTTGCATTGCATAGACGGGCGCAAAAACATGTTTTTCCGCCTTTATGGAGTAGCTAACAGTCGTATTTATGGTTTAAAGCCCCAAACATAAAGAAAATAGCCATGCCGAGGTCTGCAGCGGCCGCAACAACTGCAGCAGTGATGCGAAATGGTGCAAACTCATCTTGCGATGTAATGGACGACTACCAAGATTTACAGTTCACGCATACACACCTGCGCTTTGTAAAGGGTGTTTTTTAGGAATGCTTTAACGCATTTCGCAACAAGTATGTGTCGGGAATATATTTATTGTTGTTTATTTCGGAGAATCCGAGCTTATTTCAGTTTCGGTTTCGCCGTGCAACACGCCCATGGCTTCCAATGGTATCTGTGATCGCGCATTAGCCATACATGAATAGTCACCATGACCCCTTGGTCACGTTTTTGACTTCAGAGATGGGCCGCATAAACCATTCTATCGCCGTTTTAAGCGAGCAAGTACCTTTTATGTAATTGACGTACGACGCTTCGCCGTAAGCTGCATACGCCCTGCGACGGCGCGCTTGTAGAAAATCTAAAGATAGTTAAAACGAAGTAATATACTGCATAAGGAAATGAAACCAACTTAATTTTTTATCGCAAACCGTAAATCATTCTCACAGGGTGAAAATAGCAGACTGGTCTTAAGCACGACCACACATTCCCGTTCTATAATACTGTCCGAAGAAACGTAGTTGCTGATTAGATGTTTGTGGGAACTAGGGTAAAGCCTCTGCACAACGTTACGCCGTCAACAAATAGAGCGTTCAGTGTTGGCACAAGTACCAAAAATTGGCTACAATCCACGCTGTGCAGGTGGTTCAACTGCGAAGCTGTAAACGACACCCACAACGATTAGCCAGACGGCGTCGCTTGAATTCACACATGTGGTTTCCGCTGATTGATACTACCCATCACGCTCTTGTCCTCCCTGTTTCACTCCACTCGTGATGAATTCGATGGAAGTTTGTCCAATAAATTCAAATTTCCCACCCTCTCAGTGCTCGCGCGCCCCCTGCCTTAACAAAGGGATTGGCAGTCCTTTTGTTTTCTTGCTTTCACGCTGCACGTGTGGGCACCTTACTGCTCAGTTTGAAACGCGCAGTTTCTGGGGGCCACTTTTAGCCATAGAGTTTCATACAAATATATACTAGAGGGAAATCTGGCGCCACTGTCTAGGGGAGCCTAGGGAGCCTACATGCCGCCGTCTTGGCATGTAGGCTCCCTAGGGGAGCCGCATTTCAGCGAGCGTTCCGTCATGTACCGGCCAGGCACGTTCCACTTCTCTTTGACATGGCTCATGAACAAGCTGAAACGTTGGCTATGGCTTAAAAAAAAGCAACGATATTACCGTAGATGGTTCATAAAATGTGTTTTGTTATTGTAAAATTGAACCTCCAAAACGTCAGTAGTTTTTTAGAAGCTTAATGTACGATGAACAAAAAACAATGTTACTTTTTTGTTAATTTTGGCTTCAAGACAAACAGAAGCCGTATGGCTAGCCGAGCCAAGCAGGCGAGGAACGTCACTAGCAGCAATATGGCGCCGCCCACGGCGGCCCGCGACTGCAGCGACAGATTTCCCTCTAGTATATATTAGTATGAAACTCTATGCTTTTAGCGTCTTTCGAAGGTTGAGTAGGAGGGCGACACCGCGTGTATGGCATCATCTATCTCCTTCCTCCTCACTATTGTTTCATGCGTCGCCCTCCCCCTCACCAGGCGCTGAATCTAAAGAACCGTTGGTCTCCTCCTCTTACACGTTCGCGCGGCCAGACGACAGGCTCTAGCTCCTCATTTCTATTCGGGCCCCGGTTCAATCCATGGCGGCGCCGGCGGTGCGTGGCAGGGGCAGCCTTCTACTAATGCCAGTGCTATGAAGGATGACTGTGCTATTGAAGGGGTGGCTGCAGTTCAGGTTGACCGTAGGACTTCAATGCTAATATGGCGTTCACACAAATCGTCTTGAAACAATTTTCAAACGTTGCTATTACGAATACAGTGTTGTTTGGTTTCCTACAATAAAGCGAACCTATTACGTAGGGCCTTCCAATCTAACGAAATATAGTGATGCAAATTTATATTCGGAACTCGCAGAAAAAATTCTCAAAGAATGCCAAGAACTTGTTTTGCCCCATTGCAATGGAAAAGGATTCTGTTTCCCTCAGGTAGTCTTCAGGACCTTGATAACATTTGGTGAGCCACTAACAAATCGAAAAATATGGTTGACACATACACCATAGAAATGAGACACAGGTCACATAGGCAACAAACGCGCCTTCGCGTGTTTGCATACAATATTACTCGGGACATGTACAATGATAGAAAAAAGATGCGCACGAAAATAGTACTTCAAGCAGCACCTATTCTCTTGCACAATACGAAGTCAGATAACACGGACGGAAGCCGAAATTCGGACAGATAATTGCGTTAAAAATAAATTGGTCGTCGCGTACGATGACAAACCGTCTTTCTCCAGAGTGCCGTATTGCACCTGCGAACCACCAGCATCCTTTGGCAACCCTTTGTGAGCAACTAATGACCAGCAGGCTTGTGATGACCTTGCTCTGGATTTCGGTGCTGTGACCTAGCGGACATGAACGACGTTTTACTGCACCTCCTTAGCACCGACAGAGAAGCCTTTATCGCTTCCTTTCTCTCTTTCTCGCTCATCAATTCAGGGACTGGAAGCAACACCTCTTTCTTCTTTTGCTTGAACAGTATGACTTCAGGCAGCCACTGGACACAAGCCGCAGTTGCAATGGCCAGGACCGCTAACAACATGCGGATAGCCACAAGGGTTGTTCTCCCACGGTCGAGGGACGTCAGCGTGCCAAACAGTGCTCCGAACCTCCCCACAAACATTGAAAATAACAAACCCTTGCCGCGGAGCAGAGTTGAGAAGGCCTCAGACGTGTAGCAAATGTTAATCGTTATGCCGGAGTTAGCAGCCATCTCAGCGAGATGTCCGAAAGGGGCCATAAACGTGGTGTAATCTTCGAAGTAGCACATGCTAAAGAAAGCCAAAAATACAGACAGCAGGATCAGGTTCAGCCAGAGTGCATGACGGTAACCTTTCCTCAGCATGTATGCGGACATTGCGGCGTAGATAAATGTCTGGAGCACAAGATGGATCCCTATTTCAGTCCACGTTTCTGGCCCAGATGGTACAACTAACGCATATACTGTTAGTGTCAATGTGAACGATGCCAGGGCCACAGATAGGGCGCTTCCACTGAGAAGGGCGGATCCTGGAGATGCTATCCGCATCAGTAGCGGCGATGGCGTCGACGTTTCCTGTAACTTCATCTGTTCTTCCAGTGCCCTGAAAGTTACCCTGGCCTTTAGCGGGTCGACTCCATTAGCCTTGGCTACTGTAAGCATCACATGCTTAGCCTGTAGCGTATTCCATGTGGCAATCAGCCAGGCAGGAGACTCTTTCAGCAGTGAGCACCACAGGGCGAGCAAAATGGTGGGCACCACAAGGAATCCCTGAGCAAGGTACCAAGAAGGTTCCAGCCACGAAATAACATTAACGGCGGTGGGCGCTAGCGTGAGTGGGACACCTACGCTGATGAAGCCGTAGATGGCTCGGTGCTCATTGCAGGTCACCTCGTACAGAAGGATGAATAGGATTGTTGCGGCCGCTAGGGAAGACGTCGAGACCAAGAACCTCGCAGCAAGGAACATCAGAAACGTGTTCGCTGTGGCTGATACCATGCTTGCGAAGGCACAAGTCGAGACCATAGCTACGATGACAGGCCTTCGGCCAAAACGGTCGGAAAGCACACCGACGACGGGCAAGGATATCACCGGGCTCATAATGTACAGCAGCAAAGAAAGCTTGTACAGCCATTCGTGGTTACACACGAGGTCCCACTTGCTGATGATGCTATCGTGGGAACCGCGGTCTGCGTAGTCCCATTCGTCGCAGGTCTTTTCACGACGCTCTGCGACTTCGTTCTGCGATGGGGAGAAGGAACGGCGCATGTTTTTAGCCATTCATTACAAAAGTATGGTAAATCTTGACAGCATCAAGTTCAGGAAAATGTACTCTTTGATGACATCAAAACCGAAATATTCACGTACAAAAAGGGGTCAAGCCCTATTTGTAGCCCGATTTGTAGTAAATTTTTGTAATGCGCACTACGTAATATACCAGTAGAGTAGTATAGCGGCGAAAAGAAACCTAACAGACCACTAATGTAACAATGTAACAAGTCACTGAAACAGAGACTGACGATTGTTAGTAACTGAAATTGAATTGTCGTATACATGTTGATCAGTTAACCGAAGAACGTATATATTATGAAATACACATACTTTAACTTACAGGTGTCTAGTGCTCCCGGTCCTGGCAATATCCTATCCGAGAAGTTGAAGGTGACCAACGGAGTTTTCAGCCGCTTCCCTCAAGTAATTTTCATCAGTCAATTTCTGAAGCTAGTATTCGGGAGGATTGGAAGCTGTGCGATATCGGTATCAGTATTCAAAATCAACAGATCTGATTTCATAAGCTGGCCTTAACTCATGCCGCCTATTTAACTCTGTAAGCAAGCAGCGACTCCATAGTTGAATAATACATTAAACAAAATTTCTGTATATTGGAATAGAAGAGTTTATTACCTGCAGGAATCCGTACTTACGGAAACTTGCCCAAATAAATTCATACCATCATTAATAGTCCACGAGTACAACTGTGCCATACAATAAGAGTCTGCAGTGTAATGTGTGTGAAACACCTAGTGTGTAGTACAATTTGAACCCGACTTCAGCGCGTAGTGCACATGTCTCTTGATATTTTATTATCCTTTCGTTTGTAATTCAGATAGACAACTGGAAACCTCTAGAACGTTGCGCAAGACGAGCTGCAAATTTCACGTCGACATATTTTGGTTTATAATTGAACACGTGAACTGTTGGTAGCTAATGTTTAGTAGCCAAGGTATCAACATGTAAAATGAAGTTGCATTTTCCAAAAAAAAACTGTTCCCCCCTATGGAACACTCTTATGTACATAAGTCCGACGCCGTGTCGGTTTTGTTTTGGCCACAGGCGTGGTGGCGTGGTGAGGCTGAGTAGTAGTGCGCAGCCTTCAATAGATGTTGGAGTAGACTTACCTAAATAGACCTTGTTGTAAATGTTAACGTTTCTTGTTTATGCGGCGCCGCGGGAACGAATTACACCTTGTGTTGACATTGAAAGGTCAAATGGCCCCCTAAGCACTTGTTTTCTCACCTCCATAGGCGGGTCGTACACAGTGCAGCCACTCAGGGTGCCGTCGGGGAGCAGAGGGATGGCCACGTTCCTCCAGACATCTGGTGTCAGGTGCTTGAGGCTGTCTGGAGGCCGGCACCAGTGAGGTACACTCCGGGCCACGAGCTTGTAGGCAAAATTGTGCACGAGCATCGTGAAACCGGACAGCATTATGGCGCAGACCACAAAATTCTGGTAGGTTCCGTGGCCTAAGATGATGTACACATTATCCAGCAAAACCGCCGCTGAGTCTGCCTTGCGAAAACCTTTCAACATGTTCTCGTCGGCCGCGGCGCGGGCCTCTGGTCCAAGGGAACCATCATCGGTTCGGGGGAGTGGCGCTGTGCAAGTGGCAGGCGCCACCACTGTCGACATTGATCCTTGAGCCGCCTTTGAAGGAGTAGACGCCATGGAGCAAACGGAAAAAGTGGCCGGGTAAGAGAAAGGGTTTGCCTTGAATCCAGTACTTCTTCTGTGTCTTCTTCTCACGAGCATGCGACAGCTCGTGAGGAGCATAATGAAAATGATGGTGATAGACGTCGTCTGCTGGCGGTCAGAAAAAGGAAGTCACAACAGTCTCCCCTACCGACAAATGACGCTAGGTGGCTTGCAAAGGGTAAAGTATCTGTACTGGACGCTTGACGGCAGTGCCGCAGGGCAAACGTAGATAGCACTACCTGACAATGCCGTCTCGTCCGTCGATCAACTCTTCGATTCGCGCCAAGGGCCACAGTTGTCTTCGATGCTTTCGTTCACCTAGTAGAACAATACTGTCCTTCTTCAATAAATCTGCCCTTTTCTCTTTGTTGGATGCTAAGTTGCGAAGCTCATTAAAATGCTCTTTGAACCAACGTGACCAGAAGGCTTGCAATCGTCTTGTCTTTTGCAACAAAGATTCTTTATTTGCTCGGTGGTCGAGTCGGTATTGATTTTTGGGTAGTAAGGTGGTAACGCCGTCAGTCACTTCCCGACGAGGAAGTCTGCTGGAGACAGAGGCTATGGTTCCTCAACGTCATTGAAAATGTAAGGTAAAGGCTGAGAATTCATTGCGGCCTCCACTCCCGTTAGTAGCGTGGCCAACTCTGTCTCGTTTGCAAGCCGCCGTCCAAGCACCTTCTTTAAACACGTTTTCACAGACCGTACGAGCCTCTCGTGAAACCCACCCCACCAGAGAGCGCTCGGGCATTTCAATTTCCATTCAATGGCCTAGAATAAGAAGAAGGCAAGCACGTCGGGATTTCTAATTCTTTTTCAAGGCTTCTGACGCTCCGTGGACGTCTTCCCAAATGTTCGTGCATTATCACTATACGCAGTTCGACAGAGACCACCTCTGCATATGAACGTCCGCAGGGCGCACAGGAAATTTTCCACCGCGATGTCTGCCAATAATTCCAAGTGAACAGCTCTTGTTAGTGCACACGTAAAAAGGGCGACATAGGAGCGCTTCTGGTAATGCGATTTGATGTGCAGCGGTCCCGCAAAGTCGATACCGGTCACCAGAAACGGAGGGGCTTGCTTAAAGCGGTCTTTGTGCAGTGAAGGTGACCAAGCTCGACGGGTTTAGCTTGGAGGCGCTGACCGATCACACACCGTCGTATTGCTTTCTTCAACCACTGCCTCGCATTTAGAATCCAAAATCGTTCCCGGACTTGTGTCGGAGTATCTCGGACTCCTCCATGGAAGACGTTTGCATCAGTATGATGAATTATCAATTTTTCGAAGTGAGAGTCCTTCGGCAGTAGAATAGGATGTCGAGAGCAGTGAGAGTCGTCAGTGTTTTCTGCTCTTCCTTGAACTCGAAGTAGGCCGCCATCGTCGAACACAGTCTTAACTGCCCGATGGGACTTTGTGCAGGAAACGATTCCAAGGCAGCGGTGCAATTTGCTTCAATACTGAAGTGAGTTCGTTGCTCGACGTGAAGCAAGTAGCTCTAAGCTTGCTGAACTTCTTCCGCAGACAGGGACCCACTTCGGTCACTTTCTTTCTTTAGTTTTTTGACATATCGTAGGATCCATGCCGTCACACGTAGAAGTGTTGTGAGATGGCTGAACTATCCGCAATCAATTCGCGATGGCACCGAAGGTCTGGTATTAACGGCGTAGGCATTAACTTCTGGTCGCATTTCAATTTCATCCAAGCTTCCGCCTTCGAGGTCTATCTTACGAAACTCCGACCATAAAGCTGAAGGACTGGCGAGCCATCTAGGATCATGCCACCATAACTGTGAGCGGCTCAGTGTGTGCGCTGACAAACCTCGTGTGAGAAAATCCGCCGTGTTCTCTCTACGAGGACAAAATATCCACCGCGTTTTATCCGTTACGTTCGGATTTATTGCGGCGTGCGGTTTCGCACAAACGCCCCCAAAACAAGTGGGGCCTTTGCTTGTCCAGTAAAGTGTTATCTGGGAATCCGACCAAAATGTGTCGACAGTGCCGAGGTTACAGTTCTTGACGGTGTAGTCATACATGCGGGACGCAAGCAAAGCCGACATCAATTACAACTTCGCTAGGGTGACCTTCTTTAACGGCGCAACTCTCATCATCGGGAACAGTAAGCTTTTGCTGACAGCACCGCTGGCGTCGACTGTGCGGAGGTAGGCTACAGCTACGTATGCCGACTCACTTGCGTTCGAAAAAATGTGAAGGTCTGATTTCTGGTGAGGGCCTTCCCCGCCGGCTACTAAGAACCTTGGAATCCGAAGGTCCTGAAGCATGGCGACCTTCGTGCTTCATTTGAGCCAGGCAGACGAGAAATTTGGTGGTAAGGGGTCATCACAGTCGAGGTTTTCCCTCCAGAGATCTTGCAGGAAGATTTTCGCCCGCAATAAAAAAAGGCGACAAAAACCCCAGTGGATTGTAAATCCTTGGCACCGCCTAGAGCACAAACCGTTTGGTGGATTGATGCTCCTTGATGAAGTGAAGGATGCCCTTCGGCTTGAAATGAAATGTGTGTGACTGCTTATTTCAACGGAGTTCCAACACTTTCAGATTTCCAGAGGGCGAACAAAGGGATGTTTCCGCCGAAGTCATTCCTTGTTCGAACTCTGCATCTAGAAAAGGTTCGTTGCTGGCCCATTTACGAATGTTCATGGAAGCTTCATGAAAAATCTTCAATTTTTCCCTATGCATTGGGATCCCGTTTACAGTGGTATTGGCTCCAATCAAGAGCTCGTCCATGTACATCGAGTTTTGCAGGAGTCGAGCTGTCACTGGAAACCGGTTCTCTACGGAGCGAAAATGGTGCTTTAATGTAGCTTCCAGTAGGAAAGGGCTCGAAGTGGCTCCAAAGGGCACCCGAGTCATTCTCCAGACGTCTAGTTCTGGTAGCGGGTCGATCTGCTTTGAGTGATTTCCTGAACCACAAGAAGCGAAGCGCATCTTTGTCTGAATGAGGGAACGCTTTTTCGATGTCGGCAATCATCGAAACTTTGTACCAGGTCGAAACCGGAACCGGAACCGAACCGAAACGGAACCGAACCCGAATTTTTTGCCCGGAACCGGAACTGAACGGAACGTATTTTTCCGCCATTTTGGAACTGAACCCGAACCGGAACGAATCGAAGGAACCGTTCCGAACCGTTCCGGGGCCTCAAAACTGTGATTTCTAGTTTTCCATTTTGGTACCCTACCTTGCGTCTGAAGATATTTTTTGCACTCGGCCAGACAAAACCATGGAATATTTTGCATAGTCTGCAGTTCCTCCCAAGGCCCATCGTGTTCTATTCTAATTAATTCCCTCAATTTAATGTAAGTTGTCTGTATATACTATCAGTTTGCGTTACGTACTGCCCATCTCTCCCAATTATTTTTTAATAACGCATATTACGAGGCAACATATCATGGAATATTCTTCATGGTTTCTATCTACATGGTGTTTAAAATCGTGTAAAGTTTTCAATGTGTTGTTAATTCGATGCATAATACCTGTCCGCTTGTGAAGGCCTTCAGGACACCTTCAACAATAAATCCATACTTCCACTTACTTTGAATGGGCAGTTATATACAAACAGCACTGAAACACCAACACTCGCAGTTCTCAAAATTAACGTCACTTCTTGTATACAGTGCCGTTGTGTCCTATGGTTACCGCTCCAGGGCTAAGAGAACATGAGATATAAAAAAATGGGGAATCCTAATTTCCACTTTTAAAGTATATTTGATAGCATTTTTCATGTTATATTTGAATCTGCTCAACCTGAAACTTAAGAGGCGGATGGATTGAAGTCGATTAGTGCGGGTTAGCGGGTAGACTGGGGTGAATTAGTTGGTGAGTGAATGAGCTAACTAATTAGTGGGACTGGTGTGTTGATTAATTTGGATTAAAGGAATTAGCGGGTCAGTTAAGGCGGATTCGACGGCCGGGCCAAACATGATATCTTTGGGGTCCTTGGCATTTGGAAATTTTTGCAGCGTTCTCCTTCTCGACCAATCAGGAAATTTTGTCACGCACAAAGGAGCCCCAAAGTTATGTGACGACGGCTGAATGCTATAAAGGTGTTTCTTTATGCCCGTATTGCGCTATTATGTTGTTGCTGTATTAACATTGACATCTCGGACTAAAGTTAATAACTAATTGCCTAATGCATATTTTATCTTCATCCAAGGGTTTTCAAAACGTGTGTATATGAGGGGAGACAGTTGGAAAGAAACTAAACTGCAAGAAAAAAAGGGAGGGATGATCAACTGGTTTGATGCAAAGACGCCCGATAGCATTCTTCATGCCTTCTCTTTGTGTTACCGTTCTGCAGCCTCCCACACGTGTAGCATCTCAACCCCCCGAACACAGCCCCCTCTAAGCTGAGGAAGCGGCGATAGCACGTGCGCTTAGCCAAAGCGTCGCCAAAACTCTCATAACAGACTCTTAGCAGGCGTGGCCCAACTTTGCCAACGGTCGATTGCATGTTACAACACTTCTGATGATCAGTCGAGACCACCACGTGACCAGTCACGATTGTATGGGCACCAGCTCATACTGGCATCCCCGGCAAACACGATCACTAACCTCGTGGGTCGAGATTTGACTCGCTTAGCCAGCGCTGATGAAGCCCGGCCCGAGTGCATGCATCCTGCAACAGTCACAGACCAGGAAGTTACTCAGCACTATGGCCCCTCCGTAGAACGTATTCCTCCCCGCACAAATCGCTACCGATTAACCAGGAAAGATTACTCCGCACCCTGTGGGCATACACCTTCCCACACAACACCACACTTCACCTCTTTGACGGGACACAACTCTCTCCGTTTCGTTGCTTCTGTGGAGAGCCTGGGAACCTCAATACACATAGTAGGCGGCTGCGACAAGTGTGCCGTAGATCCATCCAACCTCCACGTTTCCGTAGAGAATTGGGAGACAGCCATGGCCAGCTCCGGCCTGGAAGATCAGTTGCTCTTGATGGAAACGGCTGTCGATTCAGCCCCTGTTACGAATCGGCCAGCGCCGCCGTACTTCCCGCATCACTCCTCGGCTGTGCGGCGAAGCCCCTGCGTGCTCCTTCGAAAACAGACGCAACCATGTCGGTGCAAGTTGCGACAAGCCGCGTCAGACGCTTCGCTCTCAGCCCATCAAAACTTCGGCGGCTGGCGGCGTGGCTCGTCTCCACGCTCCACAAGGACACAGAGGCCCCGTCGATCGCAACGGAGTCCTCCTCTCTCTCCTCTCTCGGAATCAACGTGCCCGAGGCTATGAACGGCTTACGAACTCTGGAAAGAGTGTTGTGCGTGTTCCCACTTGTTGCGTTTGACCGTTATCGCTTTTGGGTATAAATAGAGCTGCCCAAGCGTTGTAACTCATTCCTGTTAGAGCAGCGAATCGATGTTGTCGCTCTGCTCGAGTCCTGTATGTAAGCTCGCCCGTCGGGGCTTGTTCTTTGGCTTCGGCTCACCTCTCGCTATGAAGTAAACAGTTACGTTAGCCTACAGCTTCTGGACCTCTTCCCTGCTGCAGTCGGCCTGCCCGGTCGCAACAACTGTTGGCAGCGTCGGATGGCACTTGCCACCTGAAGCCAGCGGTGCGAGACCCAACACCACGGACGTCAAGGCGGCTTCGGACTTCGCAGAATTCACGGCGGTCAAGGGTGAGTGCGGGACCTTTTCTTCACTAAGTTTTACCAGGCTTCTGAGGATAGCTGGTAGGGCGTGTGTTTTTGTCGCGTGGGTTATTCGCGCAAAACAATTTTGGAGCAGTGGGAAAGCCGTACTCTGGACCGGCCATGAATTTGAAGGCGTTGACAAAAACCGCAGTTGTTTGAGCTTGCAAAGAGTTGCGCTTGGATGTTACGGACGCGCTGAGAAAGCCAGAGCTATACAGGCTATACTCACTGTCGGGGCTGACGATGATGAGCTGTCGGAATGCATTGAGCTGATCAATGGCAGGGAGCTGATCAATGGCAGGGAGCCGGGAATTTCGAGATGTTGTCCTTCGAAATTTGCCCACTGAATCGTTGCTCTCGCTCGTTCTTCTTCGGCCTTGATTCCGATGCTTCAAAGTCCCAGAAACGAGTCAGTTTTTGATATCTTTTTGATCTTCTACGATGTTCGTAAGACAACAACTTCGGCACAGCGCCGAATGATGTCGGCTGCAGCAGGCATGGACTTGAACAGTCCTTCCTACTTTGGTCTCGACGGCCTTCAGCTTTTATGCGTAAGCCTCACTGCACGGTCATCTATCCTTCAATAATATCTGACCCAATGAGGACCGCATCCGTCTTTCCCCACTCTTGTACTGAAAACAGCACTTCGTATGAGGCATACTATTCATTCCCCTCAGAACTCTTTGTTTTGGTACAGGATGTTTTCGCTGCAAATCGTGTCCACTTCCAGGGCTTCGATGTCTGATTGGCGGACATTTGTTGTCTGCAGCGAAAAGAGGGCTCGCACCTTCTTTATCGTTTTCCGCGTGTGTTGACCTCCAAACAAGCCAACTCTCAGCGTCTCCTCTTCAAGCGACTCGCTACCTAACGAGTCTCAGGGCAGCATTCGCAGTAATGAAGCTTCGCTGACTTCCTCCATCGAAGAGAACCCGGTAGCGCCCGGATGTTGTCGCGCCTGCTATTTTGGCTGTGAGTGTCTGAAGCAGCACAACTGAGCCCGCTTGTTTGGAGACCAAGTTGACAGCGGTCGAGGTAACGTTGCCCTCGTCGTTCTTAGACTGTCTGGGCGCACACGGACGGTACATGTCTTCCTCGAGCAGTTTGCCACATTTAGGCTAGCTTCTGCACTGTTTAGCCCATGTGGCCCTTCTTGATCCAACGGGAAGCCTCTTCCGGCTTTGGCGAGCATCTCTTTTTT
Source organism: Haemaphysalis longicornis (assembly GCA_013339765.2). Lineage (NCBI taxonomy): Eukaryota > Metazoa > Arthropoda > Arachnida > Ixodida > Ixodidae > Haemaphysalis > Haemaphysalis longicornis. The sequence continues at coordinate 145,661,439 of CM023453.1, forward strand.
CCTGATACGCTCAGTTTCTTGGAATCGCAGGTTCGGCAGAGTGCTTTCCAGATCAAAAAAAGAAATTCCCTGCATTTCCCCGGGGGAAGATGTGAAAGTGCGAATGCACGAGTTGAATTTGCGCGGTTCGGTAGTTCGCGAGAGAGATCACACACACACACACAAACAAAGAAAGAAAGATGCTTTATTCCAGACCCTATTTGTGGCGTCGTTGTACTTGATTGCTAAGCGGATCTCAAGCTTTGATTTCGTCAGTACTCCTTTAGCGGGTGCATTAGGGAGCCCTGGCTCACGCCCGATTCCTGGCCAAGCCCCCACGTGGGTAATGCATGTCAGCGGCCAGGCAGCGCGCGCCCATTTTGAAATTTCGTGCAGACTCCTTTAGCGGGTGTATTAGCCCTTCTCACCCGATCCTTGTCACCCCCACGTGGGTATGTGCATGTCGCGGCCAGGCAGCGCGCGCCCGCCATCCCCCGGAAGGAAGACGAGAGCGCGCGCACCCGCAGCGTTGCTTGGCTACAGCGGCGACGATTAGGCTCGCTTAAGAAGTCATTCGCATTAAAAACTTGTTGCGGCCGCTGCTTAGCCTTGCAATGCAGAGTGCGAACGTCACGTGGATGGTTGGCTTTGTCTTCTTCTGGGGTGCGATGAATTTCTGTGCGGCGTTTTCAGCAACGGCTTCTAGACACAAGCTGATGTTGGAAGAATTCCAAGAGCAATTGAGGCTCCTGGTCGGACTGGCACTTTTAAACCGTTTGCCGCTCGAGTCGCCGAGTTCGTTTGACAAAGCACCACTGGGGAACGGACATCTTTAGTCCCTCATGAAATCGCAGGACCATATCAGGGCATCATGAGGGCAGTTACCATCTGATTGGAAATTAGGTAAAATAGTACCCGTTCACAAATCTGGCGACAACTGACTGCTCCAACAACTATCGTTCCATTTCCTTAACTTGTGTTTGTTGCAAAATGCTAGAACATATCATTCCATCCCACGTGTTCAGCCATCTGGAATATAATAAGTTTTAAGTGCAATGCACTTCTTAAGCGACCTGAACCTGCGTCCACCGCGATGTCCGCGCACGTGGAGATGGCGCGCGCAGCCTGGCCGCTGACATGACACATACCCACGTGGGGATTGGCCAGGAATCTCCTCGTCTTCCTTGGCAACGGGGGAGATGGGCGCGCGCTGCTTGCCGCGGACATGGCACATAGCCACGTGGGGGATTGACCAAGAATCGGGCGTGAGAAGGACTAATGCACCTGCTTAAAGAGTACTGACACGAAATTTCAAAGCTGAGATCCGCTCTAGCAATCAGTACACAACAACACAAATAGGTGTCTGGTGAATAAATGCATCTTTCTTTCTTTGTAGTTGTGTGTGTGTGTGTGTGATCTCTCTTTCGCGAACATTACCGAACCGTGCAAATTCAACTCGTGCATTCGCACTTTCACATTCTTCCCCTCGGGGAAATGCGGGGAATTTTTTTTCTTTACTAACCAACATGGCTTCAGAAAGGGTTGTCGTGCGACACGCAGTTCGAGTTAACCACTGATCTGCATTCTAACATGAACAATAGCATACAAAACTGACGCGTATTTCTTGATTTCTCGAAAGCATTTGATCGGTCGCCTATTCACGTCCTCATATAAAAGCTATCAGCTCTTTGCCTAGATTTGTCAACGATATCATGGCTTCGTACCTTCATCACGCTCGTCACCAGTTTAAATTTGTCAACAAACTTTTCCTCTCCCTTTTCTAACGTGACTTCTGGTGTGCCGCAAGGCAGCGTCCTAGGCCCTTATACTTTTTTAATATTCATCAATCACTTGGGAAAAAATTTAACATCTGGTGTGCGGCTGTTTGCTGACGACTGCGTAATTTACCGCGAAATAACTTCCAGTGATGACCATGTCGCCCCTACAAACGATCTCAATCTTCTTTCCAGCTGGTGTGAAACATGGCTAATGACATTAAACCTAAACAAATGTAAGTATGACGTTACTCGTAGACGGTAATAACTCCGACTACCCCTACACGTTAAAAGGTAACCCAGCTAAATGCGGACGTCAACATACAAATATTTAGGGATCATTCTAACTCCCGATTTGTCTTGGTCTGACCACATCTCTACCATTGTGCAAAGCATCTCGATCACTTGGCTACTTACGACGAAATTTACGCCATACCCCATCAAATGTCGCCAACTAGCATTTCAAACTTTCGTTCTCCCCACAAGCTGGAATTTGCTTCGTCCATTTGGTCACCATATCAAAAATATTAAATGACATGATTGAATCCATCCAAAATCGAGCTGCTCGCTTCATAACTCGAAATTAGTAACCGACATTCTAGCTCACACAAATTAAACGTCCAATGCTGTCTCGAGCCATTGCACACACGTCGCTCTGTCGCAGTCATATGCCTCTTTCATAAGTATATTTACGCCTCGGCAACACCACCGTTTAATCTTCAGCGCCCATCTATCATGTCACGTCGGCTGTACAACCGCTACAGCTTTGCACGCATTTTCGGTGCCACCCATGCTTTCAACTCAGTCTACCCTTCCACATGCTGATACGACTTTGGAACACTCTGCCGGACCATATCGCATCTGTAGTCATGCCATGTAACCTTTAGGCGCCTTGTGTCTGAATATTTTGCATCTAAACATTTCGCAGACACTTAGTCTCTCTGTATTCTTACTGATTATCTGTTTCGGCAAGTGTCGGAAATTTCAAAGTGTATCCATAAGCTTATCCTGTCCTGCATTTTCTGTTCTGTTCTGTCCTGTTTATTTCGATATATGTAGAAGTATGTGCGGTGATCAAACCAAATTTCTCTTAACACGACTTGATGTTTCCAGGCTGGCGCAAATGCTCTATTGTGTGTGTGTGTGATTCAGCTGACTTATTATCTGTTGTTCGTTTTGGCTAGCGGTGTCTATATTTTGTGCGCTTCCTCTGTTCATATTATGTGCTCCCCCTTACTCTATGCCCACCCTGTGGGCCTGTAAGGTATCTTGAATAAATAAATAAATAAATATCTATCGGTAGGACCCTTAGCAGATTTTCCCGAAGCATGGTTCGGCGGCTTCGGATGTGGACCTGGACCCGATCGTAAAGTTGCCTCAGTTGTCGGACGTCGGGATGAAAACGACACCGGCTTCAAGTCCAGTAGGCCTCGGAGATGATCTTGCTGGATGATGCGGTCATCTTCCAAAGAGCTGTTTCACGGATCTCGATGCCGTCCTTGTAGCAGCCACCGGTAGCTTGCAGTCGGCTATGGCTGATGCAGCTGCTCCAGTCCACGAGGCTGCTCAATAGTTGAACTTATCCGCCGTGCTTAGTCCGTCGTTGTTGTGGACGGCTGCTGAAAACTGCGTCAAGAATCGCTGCCGCGATCTGCGGTTCCCGTCAAATTTCCGGAGCTCTAGCTGGGGAAGCTTGCATTTGACAGTCGGTGATGGGTGGACGGTCGTCGGGCGTGGCTTTGAAGACCGGCATTCTTGCAGCTTGAGACGAAGATCCGTGGTAGTGCTGACAACCTTGTCACGGTATTGCTTAGCGTGTATCATCTGTCTGTCCACTAAGTCATCCGGAGTCTCATCAAAGATCGCCTCGTCCAACCTCTCTATCTGGCCATAAAATGTTGCCGATTCGCCTCGAGCAGTACACTCACTGCTCCATACCATCGCCTCTCTATTTCCCCTTATGTGTTCTTCCGCTTCGATAGAAGGCCATACTGCTGCGCCCGTAGGCTGCGGCATCTTCGATGCTGTCGCTCCATACGGTCGCACGCAGCTGAGAACTCCCCAAGACGCTGGCGCCAAGTCTTTTTCTCGGATATCGCGACTCGTGCGTCGATGGGCTTGGCGTCGTCTCAAAGTTCCGGGTTTCGGGCACCATGTGTTAGACCTTTGGGTCCTCCAGCTGCGGCTGGATGCTCAGAAAGCGCAGAGAGATAGAGACAGAGAGAGAACCACTTTATTTTACGGCTGGGTTAGGGGAAGGACGTGGCGGGGGCCCAGAGAGTCTTCGCGACCTGTTGGGCCCTGGAGACGAGGGTGGTCTGGGTCTCCAGGGTCGAGATCGGTGCGACCACGTCTTGATGGGACGGAGGTTTAATGGAATGTGGTAGAACAATGCGCGTGCAAGCCGGCGCAGCCACAAGAGCATGCCACAGCTCGTGAGGAGCATAATAAAATGATGATAGACGTCGTCTGCTGCAGCTAAGGAAACAAATTCCCCCCACTTGCGTTCTTTTGTGAAAATGGTAAAACAACACCGCTGTCGGCCTAAAAATTTGCTGTGGAAAACGGGTTTGGCAAAACTTGCCTGGGTTAGATTTCGGTAGTGTTAATGATTTTTATATGTGAAGCAGTTTATGGTCGCGCCTGTTCCTCCCGCCGTTGTGCGGCCGCCGTTGTGCGGCGTCCACACCCCAATGCGCATGCACATTCTCCTCCGGCTCCTCTCCTCTCCTTGTCTCGTCTCCTCCTCTCCTTTACGAACCTCCACTCCTCTCCGGGATTGTGCAACGAATGGCAACACCTGCGGCTCCGCGCCTGATAATGCGAAGCAGCTTAGGGTTAGAGGCGTGACGGTAGCCGCTGCATACTTCGCTGGGGCGTCACTGTAGCTCCGCGGTATAAATGACGCGTGCGCGGTGCTCCGCTCCCTCAGCTTCGCATACTACTCAGGTTCCCCTACCGGAAGATGGTGAAATTTTTTTAAACAGAAGTCAATTTAACAGCGAAGTTGTCCCGCAAATCGTAATTTTTTGTGTCCGCAAATACAGATACCAAGAAATTCTGAGCGCGCGCACGTGACCACAGGCATCGCGTGAACACTCCACAATTAACACGACCAAGACAACTGCGAGCGCTTGTGTGGGCGTGGGTCGCGACGACCGCCCAGCGCCTCCTTGCGCAAGCTTGTCTAACCAAGTATACCAACTCAGGGAGATTGACGAGGATTGCGGCTACCGCCGGGCAGTTGAAAAAACAAAGAAAATTCAGAGTGCCCGTGTGTGCCTGCGTGCCCCGGGCCGACCGCCCTACGTCCCCGGCCCACGCATGTCAAGCCAAGCATAACCACAACGGAAGATTGGGCAAGACTGGCAAAAAACTTCAGCGTTCGCAGTAATCCTGGAAACACTTGCTCGTAACGAGAGACATGTCATAGCGCATGCCCCTCCATGGTGATGTCCAATAATTATCAGCTATATAGGTTATGTAGTTATATGAGTTATATATTAGAGGTCCCACCTATAGCAACAGTGACGGAGTAAAGGTCGTTGCGGTAGCGAAGAAGAAGCAAATCGTCGGCAATCGTGGACTTAAACAGTCGTGCTGGTCGTGAAGGGGGCGTACAGCTTCGCTACATTCAAGTCATAGGTGGTAGTGTCAGCTTCCTCCGTTTTTACTATGAAGTGTTTGGTACAGCCTAACTTTGCGCATCTGTTTTTAAACACAGGTGGTTTGACACTTCTTGGTAGGTTGGGGGCAAAGGTGGGGCATATTAACGCTCCTAATCGACGTTTTGCGTCGCAGCAGAATGCCTTGCATTTAATAATATTAGGACAGAATAATGCTAGACACCTACACACTACTGATGAGCTTATTGTGTGAAGGACAATTAACCATGCGATTAACGGACAAAACCGTTACGGCGGGCACCGCCGTGTTCGTGAGCGCTGAAGGAATAATAAGCGCTCGCAGCTAAGCAGAAAGTGTGGCGGTGCTCAGCATAGAGCCCCGTGGCTCGCTGGTGACTGCAGCGCACCTGGGCGAAGGCAGCGGAGGTCGTGGGATGTTTGTGCTTTGCACGTTTTGCAATCATGGCTGTGGTGGCAAGCTTTAGTGAGAAGGAAGACCAGTGGATAGCGGGGCAAAAAGAATAGGGCAGTGGAAGTTCCTTCCGTGTGGTTTCAATGCGTATGTAGTTCGTGGAAACACTGCATGAGTCTGTGTAAAGCTAAATTAGCAAACTGTTCGTGACGTGAACTAGGAATATATAGCTCGTATTAGGCCTATTTCTGCGACACAAGAAAAGCAGGCACCATGTTAACCATACTGTTCGCTTCTCCCAATAGACCACTGGTAACAGTACCACGGCGGAGGTAATCAAATATTCAGGGACGTCTCTTTAACGTGAACCCTGGGAGGGGGCGAAGCATGCGGTGTATAAGTTATTCATGGCGCATTGGTGTTTTTGCGCATGGGGATGAAACGTTGGGGGTTAGAGGCATACAAAATTGCTTGAAGGACGAAGCATTCTACCCGAAGCGTTGAAAAAGAAGTTCCTGTGTGTTCTTCTTGTGTAGGTTGCGTTATAGGGCGAGGCGTAAACGACTATCCCGGTATTTTAGTACCGTGACTACATCGACAATGACATAAAGCGACGTCAACATTAGCCTATCACAGCCGGGCATCAAAGGGGGGCTTCGCCCCTAATATGTTCAATACGGTGTCCGTTGATGGTGTTGCTAGATCAATGTAAGTGGTGGTATAATTGTAGGAAGGTTGGGATGGGAGTGTAGCGAGAAAATTTGGTACAGTGCCTTATGAGTGACTCAGGTCGCTTGTGACCGGGTGGTGGCAGTAGGGACATGGGCGGCGGTATGTGGGCAATATCATTTTGGGTCTAACGTGCACTAAAGGGTTGGTGAAAAACATGTTGAGAAATATTTTGCATGACAATGTCACGTCGGTGAATGAAGTGAAGTAGCTTAGGGTTTGGGGGCCTTGAGATGTTGACATTTATGCTGCCTATATTAGCACGTCTGACCGGATAAAGAGACCGAGTCATCGCTGAGGCATTTGGCCGTGGAAATCATCGCTCAGAAAGTTGAGGTTTGAAGAAGGCTCTGCCGGAGGAATATTGAAGGCTGTAGTTGGGAGGGCTCCTGTGCAGCCATGTGAGCTACTTGGTTCCAAGATGCGGAAGGTGCATATCTGGGGATCCAGTAAATTCGAACGAGCAAGGAAAATGTTTTCAGTTGCAGTGATGTGGTGAATTACGTGGTCAACTGAAATGGCGGTATACCTTGAATTGCAAATTTTGTGAACGCATAAAAGCAGCCAGTTGATATAGCGGGTTCTAGTGGAGGTATAGCAGATTGTAATTATTTATGAAGTAGCCTAGTGCGTCGCGAATTGGAATCCTTCGCGCGCCCACTTAATGAAATACGTGAAATTTGCTGACGTTTGTCAGCCAAGACTGGAACACTGTCTGGACTGCCTTTGCGGTGTGTACACTATGCCTGCTATGGCTAGCGTCTATGTGCACTTTAAATTCACGTGGCTGTTTCTTGCAGAAGGCATCGGCAGCGCTGTTGCTCAGTCTTGGGCATTGCGGGTGAGACAGGTGGGAAAGTGACGTGTTCAGTAAAGTGAGGGCGTTGCCAATGTCGGTGGGCAGCTGGAAGATTAGGCTGTTGAATATGAGTTCGTTGGTGTCGCTTTGTAAGAATAAGCGTTGGAGGTGAGCTGTTTTTTATATTGTAGAGATTTTGTATATGTAGAGCAATGTATTACGGGGCACAGCAGTAATGGTGCCTAGGGTCGCATTACAGAGGACGTTTGAGTTCTGCCATTAGCTTAAGCTCCGCCCATATGATGTGCCTGTTTAGGAAAGGAATCCGTCCGTAACTGCTATGACGAACAGGTGAAATCATTTCTATGGCTCCTCGTGCTTTGAAGAGCCGTCGAAAGGTGCGTCGGAAGAATTTCCAGATTTCGTTGTGCGCAGAGAGTCGTATTTGTGGGTTCTTTGTTCTGCCGAAATAGACTCCGAGAAGCTCATTGGGCTAGAGGTCGCCTGAGATATGGATGGAGGCGACTGTGTCTTGAGGTTTCAAGTAGTCTATCGGGGAATTGCGGTCATAGATAGTAAGGAATTCCATGTTGTATGGTGTGAAGCACAGGACCATAAAAGGAGATAATTTTGTCGATTACTGTCACGGGACCATGGTGATCGGGAAGCTTGGCATTTTCTTAGAGTGGTGGGATGGTTCGGTCCATAGAGTAATATTACCTGGTAAGTGGTAAAGGGGGCTGTGGGCTCAGGGCCTAATCGTTCTACAACGCTGGTCACGGACAGGGTATGGAAAGTTGGCCAGAGTATGAAGCCTCTTGGCACCAGTTTGCCAATGCTAAAACTCGGGAGAGCACCAGGGTAGGTGCCATGTAGTTAATTTGGGCGCGCTTCAAAAAGGCTTTGAATCCGTGTCATGACGTGGCTGAGGTTTTTTATCGCCGAAACTGGTGAACAGGGAGAAAATTGTAGCCACCGCCTAAGGCTTTTTGGGCGGAGGAGTCGTCGCTCTGCTTCCTCGAGGCGCTTTTGCTCTTGCTCTGCTGCCGCTGCGCGCTTTATTTCCTTGACTTGGTCTCTGCACTCAAGTAGCTCGCTATCATCTGTTTTCAGGGCGCGGAATCGCGTCGATAATATGAGGCTTTCGAGTGTTTGCCCTATTGACATATTCAATAGGTTTGCCCATCAAGAGCAAGTCGGTTCTCACCAACGAATTGAGATCTATGACTACTGGGCTCAGACACTAGGCTACTTGCTTATCCTTTCTATCTGATCCAAAACTTTTGTCTATGAACAAAACACACCAGCTCAGACATTTCCAAGAGACACACGATGCTGCTACATTCGTGACACAAAGACGTTTCTTAACGAACAAAATACACAAGCTCTGACACTTATAAAAGACACACGAAAATGTCAAATTTTGGGTTGCAACTCAATAGCAAGTCGGCTCTGATCAACGAATTGGGACCAATGAATACTGGGCCTCAGACACTAGGCTACCTGCCTGAACTTTCTCTCGTGAAGCAAAACGTTTGTCAAGGAACAAAACACCAGCTCAGACACTTCTAACAGACACGAGACTGGCACATTCGTGACACACACACACTTCTCAACGATGAAAAAACACTTCTCAGAGACACAAAAGCTTGGTAAATTTCAAAAGAAGAAGTCAGGCTTACCTAGCCGTTAGTCGTAGGTGCGTAGTTCCGTTGCGTGATTTTCGTTAGCACGGCGCTGCCAGCCAGTTGTTGCGGGTTGCGTGGTTTGATCCCTCGCAGCGACCAGCGGTTGCGACTTGGGTGGTTCCTAATCCTACCGCTGCCACCACTTGTTGTAACTTAAGTGGTCATACTCCACCGCGTTCACTAGTTGCTGTGAAATCCGGGTTTGGGAGATCCATTTTAGTAGGACCGGAGACGATGATGAAGAGACCGATTGCTTGCTGATGAAGAGGAAAAACTTTATACACCGTATTTAGATGATGAGTACAAGTTTGGATGCTGTGCCTCGAACGAATCGCACAGCCAGCAACAGCAACAACCAACACTCGATGCCTCGCTACACCGTCTTTTTGTTCAGGCCAAAGTCTCTAGGGTTCTATTAGAGAATTCAACTCCCAAATGTCTGGTGCAATCACAGACCCACAATATCACGCACTAGGCTCTGCCATCGCGCGAAGCCGTTCTGGTTGCTTGCCCACGTGACCACGAGGGAGAGGATGCGATGGCGCCGCTCGTAAGGGGAGACCCTTTTGTCAAGTACGAGGCGCGCCTGGGTGCTTCACTCACAATGCTCGCCGATTAAAGATTTCATGACACCGTGCCTCCGAAGTCGTCTCTGCTTTATCCCCTCAATCAGAATCGGCCATGCGGGGATGGGTCCTTAGTTTCCGCTGAAGTCACTCGGAGTTGAAGGGGTGCGGCTGCCGCAGGGTTGACGAACTGCTGTATTCAATGGGGCTTGACACGTGGCACGAGCCGATACTGACGAACGCGCTAATTAGCGCCGAAGTCCGTGCTTGGGTGCGCCGGTACGCAACCCGGTCCAAACAACACGTAGAAAAGTAGTAAAAAACTGCAAATGACACCTAGCACACCCCGCCTGTGCAGTCTTGCACGCTTAAAAGCCGCGGCTACGCGCTACAATGAACACATCTGGGCCTGTAGACAACGGAAGTTGCGTGGCGAACCTGCATGGACAGGGCTTATGCCCCGAACAACAAGTCATACATAGGTTGAACATAGGCAGATCGTTCTGCGGTATAGGTGATGCCTAATGTTGCCTGACCTTCCGTTTATTGCGAATTTTCTCCAAAACCTGTTGTTTAGGACGAGGAGCCGAAGAGAAAGCTCACACGACCTCATCACTGCAGTGTTCATGTGACATTCGTGGTGTTTCGCTGCCTCACTTTTCATGTGGATAAGAAAGTCTTGCAGTAGTCTGTGGTTCTCAGCTGCTATTGTGAAATGTGTTTTGGCTGCAGTGACGTATAATTATTCTACTGTTTACGGCATTTAGACGCGGGCTTGAGGCCCACACTCATTCTGTGCCCCATGCAGGTGACCCGAAACACGGTGATCCCCTCCATGTTGCCTTCGTGATTGACTACGCGCAGGAGCCGCTCCTGGAAACAAAGGCCGACTATTAGATAAGCTGCATTTGGCTATGTACAAACTTCTGCGCCACTCTAGCGGCTCCGTGCACCTCGTCCCGGTGGTTCGGGGAGCAGAACCAAGACGCTGTCCTGTTCCGGGACCTCCACACGCCGGACATGATGCCCAGCGTGTCCGCGGTGCTGAGGGTATTTGGCAGTGCGTGCGAACAATCCGCCAGCATCGGTGTGCGCCTTATGAGAAGAATTGCTAGAGCGGCACTACAACGTAACGCTACCCCACATTCTGAAGCTGCTTCAGTAGCAAGCGACATATTGCGTGCTTGGCATTTTCATGAATAGAAAAATTACATAGAATATAGAGCACCTTTTCCCTGCCTTCCGGAGCCTATAGTTCTGATCTTTCGTTGTTTAAAACGAGGAGCACTTTGTTTTAGAAGTTTCGAGCCGTATACTTTCAGCGTTCATTTCGAAGTCCTGGATTCTGCTCAATATAGATGGCGCCACAGTTTGGATAAAATGCCGGAAGAGAATGAATAAATACGCCGGAACAATGTTCTGCGATATATTTTGTTTCCCACCGATGACATTGCTATGAGCCTAGAATAAATTCTAAGTCACTGATCCTGATTGCAAAACTACCAAGTCTCCGATTAGACACTCCCGATTTAGCTGTTCTTCACAATTAGGATAGATGAAAGGGATGTCATCTGTGCTACGGGAATACGACAGCACTTTGAATTTTGCACTGTTACGCATTGACCTCTTTCGCTTTCAACGAGTACCAAAAACGCGGCGATGTCAAATTGCAGCCGTGCACAGTCTGAGATGTTGCAAATCACTTTGAATATTTTAACTTCGCCTGCGTATAGCAAGAACGATGAGTTCTGAATTGCTGTCGGGACGTCATTGACTAAGAGTGAAAA